>PVIH01017977.1:0-40017 GCA_004025045.1 Sigmodon hispidus | reverse complement strand
AGCCAGCCACACAGCCAGCCACACAGCCAGCCACATAGCCAGCCACACAGCCAGCCACACAGCCAGCCACACAGCCAGCCACAAAGTAAGAATAAAAGTAAGAAATACAGAAGTAAGAAAAGGAAAAAGCCCAGAGGTAAAAGGTAGATGGGATAATTTAAAGTTAAGAAAAGCTGGCAAGAAACAAGCAAAGCTAAGGCTGGACATTTATAATTAATAAGCCTCTGTGTGTGATTTATCTGGGAGCTGGGTGGCAGGCCCCCTCAAAGAGCAAAAACAACCAACAATATTTTGGCATTCCAACATGGGGCTAGAATAAAAGAAAAGCCAACAACAAATGTATATTACATAAAGAGTTTTTCCTAATGAGTTTAAGTAAAAGTATTAGTCTAAATAGAAGAAGCAGGCTGTAGGCAATCTGTTCCAGTTTCTCTAGCTCTTGTCTCTACTGAGAACACTCCCTATGATGGATAAGGAATTTCCGGCATATAACTTAACAAGGTATCCTGGCCAAGACACAGACACACACACTCACACACAGACACAGACACAGACACACACACACACACACACACACACAGAGAGAGAGAGAGAGAGAGAGAGAGAGAGAGAGAGAGAGAGAGAGAGAGATATGCTTCTCTATTTTTAAAAAAGCAATTATAGGGCATTTCCCATGGCAAGAACAGCCCTGGGGAAATATGAAATTGTCTGTAGAAAGACAAACAGAGTCAGAAGGTCCAGGTAACAGAGTTTTGGGGTACAGTGAAATAGGTATTTACTTGGATTTAGTGGACTCAATAAACAAAAAGAATTACATCTCAGGGCTGGAGTTATCTTGCTGTGGAGCCCTTTAAAGGAGCTGCCTGTGGGCTGGAGATGTAGCTCAGAGGGCAGGCATGCTTTGCTAGAATTGACAGCACAAAGGCAATTCTTTGAAAGTTAGCTGACAATAGTTTGATTTACATACAATTCTACCCATAATCAGAGACCCTGACCATAACAACAAAACTATAATAGGAGACACTTGAGACTGTTTCTTATTATCTATCTCACCATCTGTGGTTTCTAATAATTCAACTTTGAAATTAAATTATGTTCACTTATCCCTTTTCTCTATTTTCAATTCCCCAGTTTTGTTTACTCAGCTTCACCTTCAAGGTCATGGGATGGCCGGGTTTGCTCTGAGGGGTTTTGCAATTTCTTCTGCTTCTGTAGGGTGGCCTTTGAGGATTGTGTCTGAGCATCCAGTGAGGGGTCATGAGGGCCTATGGGTGATGAGGGCCTCTGCTGCTGCTGTAACACATGATCTTAGTGAGCGCAAGCCTTCCTCCTGATGGGCCCCACACCTGTATCAGAGCTGGGTTTACAACAGAGCTTGGGCTTACAGGACACAGGAGCAGGGCCTTCTGGGAGGAAGGCAAGGGAGAAGCAGAGTTCTCTCTAGGAAGACTAAGATAGACAAAGTCAGGATGTTGGACTTACTTGCCTCATCAGATAAAGGACCCAGGCTCCCAGGAGGATGGCAGTGAAGCTAGCTGCCAGCAGGTCTTGAGATCCCAACCCGGGATAAGGGTCTGAAGTTTTCTCTTTAGGATGTAGTTCTGAATCCCAAGTTTCTTCCCTCCTCAGGCTCAGGAGCTAAGAACAAGCGGCTTTCACTCTTGGTACTCCCTCCTACTGTGAATTTCCTAATTTTTCTTTATCATTGGGTTCAGGGCAGGGTTTAGCTGAAGGGGTGTGTGTACGTGTGTGGCCCCCAGGATGTATTGTGCTGTCCATGGTTCTGAAATATCACGAGGCTCAGGAAAGGAGTTGACCAAACCTATCAGAAGACCAGCATCTCTTTGAACGTCATTAATAGTTTATATGCTCAGCTGGGGTGGTGGTGGGGTGGTAGCTCAGGTCTTAATCCCAGCACCCGGGAGGCAGAGCCAGGCGAATCTTTGTGAGTTTGAGGCCAGCCTGGTCTACAAAGAAAGTTCCAAGACAGCCAGGGTGGTTACACAGAGAAACTTTGTCTTGAAAAACAAAAACAAAAAGAAAAAAAGTCATACGCTCCTTGGGATATTTCCAAAACGATGAGATTTACCTCTAGAGATTAAGAATTCAGTGAATCTGGAGCAAACTCACAGGATTTGAAAATCATTGTTCTTTAGAGCCTTGAGCAACTGACACTGACCCTTCTCCAATCTCTCCTGGGAGAGCATGCCTTTATAGTTCGTTCTGTTTTCAGTTTCTCACCTGATAAATATTTTACAATGTTTACACTGAAGAATAAGGAAAAGATCTGGGAACTATGCTTTGTGATTTAGGAAGCCAATGTCATTTTGGCATTTTTAATATGCCCGGTAGTAGCAACAACAAAATGTTTGTTTTCTGGGAACTTTCATGAGATTTACTGGAGAAGAGCTACAAGGTCTGCATGACATCTCTGGGTCTACCCATGGGCCCTGACACCCCAACACTAACCTCAAAGAAGAGAGCTGGAGCATGGGGGTTCTCTGTGGCTCTTGTCCCAGAAGACCCTTTCCCTGGAGTGGGATGAACACGCAGCATGGTGGTGTGCAGGACTGGGGGAAGTTCATGGTATCCTAAGTGGTAGGAATGGAAGCCAGAAGGTTGAGGATGCTTTCAGTATTCCAACTCATAAACTGGGCTTATGCATCTTTTATCTTCATCTACTCCAAATAAAAGTCAGGGGACCTCACCAATGAGTAGCCACTGGCTGGGGAGGGCCACACTGCCTGAGGGGTATCTGACAGCAGTGCTGGGTGATCCCTCTCGTTCCCCTGAGACTTGAAGTGTTACATCATCTGTTGTGGGACCATCCATGGATGCCAGGGTCAGTCCACGGGGCTATGGCAGAAGACGGAGAGCCGTATATAAAAGGAAACCCTTTCCTGCTCTATCCCTCTTTACCGTTCACTCAGAGTCCCCCTTCTTACCACGAGGGCCACCCCAGTGTGGACCAATGCTTTGGAGACATAGAAACCAGTCTCTTCTTTCCCCACATACAGTGTCTTCCTAAAGGGAGGAAAAGAAGAATAAGTGATGCTGATGAATAGCTCAGCATTACCCTACTTACGTCCTTTGCAGTTCCTTCCATGTTGACTCTGGGATTGACCATGTGATTTACTTTAGCCAATGAGACAAATATGACACAGGTAGAGACTTGAATGGTGCTTGTGCATTGGTGTTTTCCCCTCAGCACTGTTCTCTGAAGCCCTTAGGCTTCCGTGTAAGGAAGCTTATTCTCCCACAAGGGATGAAAGTACCTTATGGTATACAAGTGAACTATTCTATTTGATGCCTCCTCTGCCAAATAGCCCACTAACTACTAGATAGGTGAGTAACACTATCCTGGGCCATCGTCTCCACTAAGTCATCAGTTGATTTTAGAGTCCTGAAAAACTACCTGGATCACCCCAAAGTTTTAGAAAACAGAAGGCATCTGTTTTTTGTTTTTTTCCCTTGAAGTGTTGTTATACAGCAATACTAACTGCTACAAAACCTATAGAGACATTTTCTCAATATATGTTTCATTTTTTGTTTGTTAGCTTTTTGAGACAGGGTTTCTTATATAACAACCCTGACTATCCTGCAACTTGCTTTGTATAGCACAGGCTGGCCTTGAACTCACGGAGATCTACCTGCCTCTGCCTCCTGAGTGCTGGGATTAAAGGAGTGTGATACCACCACCTGATTCACCTTTTTCTTTTTTTAAGTGGGATTTTACTATGTAGCTCAGGCTAGTGGCAAATTCATGTGCTCCATCACCAGCATCCTGAGTCCTGGGACCATTGACGTATATCACCACATCTGGCTTAGGTCTCTTAGAAGAACTCAGTTTTCTAAATTGGAATTCATCATCTCCCTCATCACCTTTGGTTTTCCCGATTCCTCCTTTAGTGCTCTGAACTCCTGAGGATGATAGTAGCCATGAACTTCTCGGAGCCTATACATCTCCCTGCCTATAAAGGCTGAGCTCCAACCATCCGATTCTTCTAACCTTCCCCATTCATCTCTATCACCCTCTACTAACCTTGAGTTTTTTCTGCTCCAACCTTCAGCATCATCTTTTTTTTTTTCGGTGTAGTACATTTTATTTTTTAAGTGTATGGGTATTTTGCCTGCATGTATGTCTGTATACTACATACATGCATGGTGCTCACAGAGGCCAGAAAGAGGACATCAGATCACCAGTAACTGGAGTGCTGGAAATTGAACTTGGGTCCCCGGAAGAGCAGCCAAAGCTCTTAAATACTGTGCCATCTTCCATAGCTTCTGTGTGATGTGTGTGAGGAGGGAGTGTGTCTCTCCAGGAAGTTCTGGATGGCTTTAGACTCATAGAGATCTACCTGCCATTGCCTCCTGAATGCTGGGATTAAAAGTATGCACCATCCTGCCCAGCCCATGATGTCATGTTTTTCCTAAACTCATTCTGAGACACTCTTCATACTGTATGTAACCAGAATAATCTTTCTGAAATTAAAACATGAGTCAGTCACTTTCTTGCTTAAAACTCTCCAGGGACTGCTCCTTAGCTTGGAAAAAATATCCAAGCCTTCTGTATGCCTTCTGGCTTTACCTATAGCCTCAGGCATGAGGCTTCTCAGACCTATGGTTCAGATTTTGACTTTCTTTCTGTACCCCATGTATCATGCCTTCCATTTTTTGTTGATCCTTTAGGCCTTACATTAGATGTTTCTTCCTCTAGGAAGCTTTCCATGGCTTGCTGTCATTTCCAGTCTCAGCCGGAGTACCTTTTTATGCTTTACCATCACAACCTGTCTGTCTCTTTACCCTTATCGCACCGTGTTATAATTCCCTTTTATAGGTCTTCCCTTCACTAGACTCTGAGCTTCCTGTAGTCAGGAGCACTGACTCTGTTATTTGCTATTGGATTCTCAGAGCCTAGTAAATGACTAGCATACAATAAATGCCCAGTTACCATTTGTGGAGCAAATGGGATGCATAAGCAACCCCCGACTTCTACAGTCTGTGTCTTAGGATGACTTAGGGAGGGTGACACTTGTATTTAATAATCAGCTTGATACAGCATTTATGGAACAAACCAAGTTGGGACTCAGAGTCATCTCCCAGGACCGACTTTACTCAATCACTTGCTAAATGATGATTATCCAGGAGTCCTAGGGATGCTATCTTGACACCTGATTCAGTTGTATTGGTGGGTCATAGCTGAATATCATGACAGGCTATTCAAATGGGGCTGTAACACCTCCAAAAATTCCCCCCCCAGGCTCTAGATATGGACACTTACAGAAGCTGGATGTCTAAGGAAGAGAAGTGGGTAGCTGTGTCCTGGGAACTGGAGGCAGGAAGACGGATGTGGCCCCAATGGAGGACAAGGAAATGCAGAGTGTCCCTAGCCAGTGTAAGATGAGGCAGCTGGCGCAGACCATCTTGATGCCATGTGTAGATGCCCATCACAGGTACTCCCAGGTCCTGTGTCCACAGCACAGTTCCACTTCCTGGATCCACAGTGAGCAGCAGGCCCATCCCACAGGATGTCAGATGGCTCATATCTATCAAGAAAGATAGCTGGGGAAATGTCAGAGAGACCTTGGGGGACACCCAAAAAGTAGCTGGGGTGCGGTGGGGAGGGTCATTCAGGTGTGAAAAGGTCATTTGTGGTCACATAGATGGCTACAGAGATGTAAGAAGATCAAGCAGAGTTTGTTCTAAATGGGAAGGGATTGGTGGGGACATCTAAAATTAACTCAGGTGTGTCTGTCAGGTGTGTCTGTGAGTCTGGGTCATTTGAGGGAAAGATCTTAGGATGTAGGGTCAACAATAATAGACATGGTCAGAGTATTGTTTTCTAAGGTCAAATAGTGTGGCTTAGAGGCAGGGGTTCCTTCAGGAAGCACATAGAATATGGGGGTCAGTTAGGAGCCTTGGTAATGTCACTTAAATGTCAGGTTAACTTGCATGGTATCTCATGAAGAATGATGATTAGTCAAGATTGGAGGAGCCACGTAGAGTATCTGTGAGGCTCCTCAGTGTGGTGGTTTGAAAGAAAATGGCCCCCAAAGGGAGTAGCACTGTTAGAAGGTATTGTGCTATAAGCCATGCCCAGTGACGCGGACCACTTCCTACTGTCTAGGAATCAAGATGTAAACTCTCTCAGCTCCCTCTCCGGCATCATGCCTGCTTGCATGCTACCATACTCCCAGCCACCATGCTCCCCACCATGGCAATAATGGACTAAACTTCTGAACTGTAAGTGAGCCACTTCAATGAAATGGTTTTTCCTTTATAAGGGTTGCCGTGGTCATGGTTTCTCTTTATAACAACAGAAACCCTAAGACACCAGGGCAGTTGGGTAAGGTGGATATATTATCAAGGAGGTATCAAGAGTTACATGGAGGAATCATGTAAGTCTGTGTGCAGAAGTCACTTACCATGTTGAGCTCAGAACTTGTTGGGATTGCTCAGGGTATTTGGGAAGGTTGTTTAGTGTCCCTTAAGATGCAAGGAGTCAGCTCAGGCTACCTGGCTGGGGTCATTTGAGGTATGTATAAATTCAGATGTATTGCTTGGGCTATGTGATCATTAGTCTGAGTGCTCAGGTCATCTCAGGCATCCGTCAGGCTATATCATTCAGCACATGGCGGGCAGGGGGCATCATGTAGGTGGATTAGTATGTGCTGAGACTTGATCCTGATGTCACTCAGGGCTTGCCAGCTTGGGGACAAGGTAAGGCTGAGAAAGGTGACACTCACATCTCCCAGGTGAATCATCCATGGGGAGCGCTGAGTAGCGACGGTAGGTTGTATTCCAGCGCAGGGCTGGAGTCCTTGGGTCATGCATGGAGACTGTGTACTCTGTGCATCAGAAGAAAGATTACCAGAAATATAAGCATACAGTGCTTCCCCACGGACTCCAGAGACTATCCCTCTTGTAGGTTTGGAGACTTCCCAAGCATTTGAACTGGAGTACTAATGACCAGGCCTACCATTATATCTCTAACTCTTTGGTCAGTACTCAGTGAAATGTTTACTGTTGATTTTCAGATTGACTGACTAGCCTGAATTCAACTTGGATAGCAACTCTCAGGTCTGGGCAAAGAAAATGAGGGGGTTTCACAGAGCGTAGGGAATATCTGACTTACGAGTTCGGCCAATGTAGAGCTGAGGAGTAGAAAGGCCCTCTGTGGTCAGTGTCATATGAGTCTCCCCTGATTCAGGATCCACCACAAACCAGGTATCCTGCTTCCGGCCTGTGGATGAGGGAAGTGAGGTGGTCTTCTAGTGGATGTAGGAGAGGGTGTGTGTACCCTTCTGTTCCTGGCCAAGTTGGCTAGGTCCCCATTCCTACTGGTTGGATTTGACCCCCATAGGTTGCAGAGACACTCACCTGTATAGAAGACCCCATCAGAGCTGCGACAGGGAGAGGCATGAACCAGCTCTGGGATGGTGAATGGCAATTTCTGAGAGGGAAAATGTCCAAGAAGGGGTAAGTGCAAAAGCATGCAGAGTACTCACTGTGTGACACTCTCCCAAGGTCAACCCAGAGAAACCTTTTCACTGGACACCTTGTCCTCTGCACTCTCCAGGAGAGGAAACTGGGGCTTGGAGAGGCTCAGCAACTGAGCTCTCGACACTCAGGCAGAGCCAGCATCTATAGTCACTTTGCTAGAGAACCTCTTGATGAACTGCAGAAAACCCCATACTGGGTGCCAAGACACCACAGGTTCCACTTGATACTACCTGATGACCTCCTCCAAATAAACATACACACAGAGACATCTACACACCCACACAGTCACAGACAGACAGACAGACAGACAGACAGACAGACAGACACACACACACACACACACACACACACATGCTTTAAAACTCAGTGGTGGGGCTGGAGAGATGGCTCAGCGGTTAAGAGCACCGTCTGCTCTTCCAGAGGACCCGGGTTTGATTCCCAGCACCCACATGGCAGCTAACAACTGTCTGTAGTTCCAGTTCCAGGCAAACACCAAGGCAAATAAATAAATAAAGTTTTTTTAAAAAAAAAAACTCAGTGGCTACAAAAGATTCACTGAGACTGAAGAGCCATTAAGACTCTTGGTGGTGGTGAATGAGAGTCTGACCTCACCTTCCTTTGGACCTCTCTCTCTCTCTCTGGAGTCAGGAATCAGGTCCCAGTCTTTGTACTTAGGGGTTTTAACAAGGTGCACAGAGTGAGGTGAGCATATACAAACCACCAAAACAGCCATTCAGCTGACATACATGCATGAGCAAACTCAGTCCAGACCAGCAGAACTACCCAGCCTAATCTTGAGGGTTTGGGGTTTTAAGTCTATGTTATTTAGCAAAAGCTAATCAATACAGTTTCACTTTAATGTCCTCAGAGTCCTGGAGATGCCCCCTGATATACTCAGAGTTTGACATTCTGCTCTGTTGGCACAGCCAGCCCCCCTACCCCACTTCAGCAGACAGTGCTCTGAGCCTCAACTTAGGGCTTCAAAGGGCACCCCACTCTGACAAACTGTCCTTTCCCCCAGTTGTGCTCCGGCTGATGGAGTCCTGCCCACACCCATCCCAAGCAAAAGGGGGAAACAAACCATCAGCCCCTGTTGTTTCTGGGTTCCCAGGATGTACAGGCTGCCATCAGCTGGGTCAGAGAGAAAGGCTGTCCTGTGAAGCAGAGAGGGACGTGGGCAAGGCTAAGTGCATAGCTCTGGCTTCATGAAGATCTTGTCCCTCACTGTCTCAGCTAGCAGAGCCCATCCTTATGGGAGACACCTGGAGGCAGCAGGTCTCTTCCCTAAAACCCTCACATGTGCCCCCCCCCAGATGCTCACACAACTATGGCTCTTCCAGCCACTCTCTCAAGAGGTCCCAGTTCACTTACTCTGTGACATACATTGGTCCTTGGATGATGGGGTCTGCAGGGACAAAGACATGGAACTTGAGTCTCTTTTTGATGCTATTGAAAAGCATAGCTGAAACATAGCAGCGTTTAGCCTGTGCCAGATGCAGAGCCCAGCGGGCAACTAGAGCTCTATGGAGTAGTTAGTCTCTACTGTCGAGCTACTTTACTCTAGTTTGTAGGTGAAGCCACTGAGGCTCAGAGAACGGAAATGATTTTCCCAAATTCACACAGTTGGTAAGTGGTGAAGCTGCCTATGGACACTGGCTTGCTGAACCTTAGTGTCTGTGTGAGTGTATGCATGTGCACCTGCATGCATGTGTGCGTGTGTGAAGGTCAGAGGTGTCATCTTTCTTTGTGGCAGCTTCTTGCTCACTGATTTGGCTAGGCTGGCTGGCCAGGCAGTCCCACAGATCTTCCTGTTTCTGCTTCTCCAATGCTGCAGTTGTTTTGTTTGTTTGTTTGTTTTATGTGGGACTGCCTACCCTATCACGTAGAGACCTAAGGAGAGACAAGTCTCTATTCCTCGCTCACCATCCTTCACTGTCCACTTCAGGTCCCCTGTCTGCCTGTTCAGGGCATGGAGACTTCCATCCAAGGTAGACACAAACAGAAGGCTCTCTGCCCCGAGGCTCTGGACCTGGAATGGGAAACAAAAATCATCTCATCTGAGGGTTCCAGAACCACCTTGCCTTTGCCCCAGGCAGGAGCCACTATGGCTTCTCTGGCTGAGGAGACGAGGGGAAGAGAGATGAATTTGACCTTATTGGGGGTTCCAGTGGGTTCTGAGGGAGCCGGGGGTGGGGGTGAGTGGGGGGTGGGGTGGGAGGGTGGGCATTGACTCCCATTTCCTCCTTTCCCTTCACATCATTCTGTCTTCCAAAGTAGAGAGAATGTGTGCGTGCTTGCGTATGTTATATGCATGTGTGGTGTGCATATTTGTGTGAGTGTGTAGTATATGTATGTGTGTGTCAGGAAGGCAGGAATTAATGTCAAGTATCTTTCTTGGTCACTTTCTACCTTATTTTTTGAGGCAGGGTCTCTCACTGAACCTGAGGCTCATTCATTCTGCTAGACTAGCCAGTGTGCCCCAGGGATCTGCCTGTCATCCCACTGCTAACCCCAACCCCTGACACCCAGCACTGGGGTGACATTTATGCCCATAGTCATCAGGCTTTTCTATGGGTGCTGGTGATTCAAACCCAGGTCCTTATGAATGAATAACAAACTAAAGGGCTTCCCTGATCTATATAGGATTCCTCTGTGATGGGAAATGATAGTATTCTGGTTGTACAGATCCGGGAGACTGAGGCATAGGGTGGTCAGAAATGGCACAAATGGGATGTAGAGTCTTCTCCAAGACATGGTTTCCTTTTCCTTAGATAAACATATAACTCTTTTCAGAAGACCTTTTCTATCTCCCTGGACTGGCTCAGCCTGCTTTTGATGCCAAGCTTTGTAGAACCCCTAATGGCTACAGGAGGAGGCCTGCCTGGAACTACCTTACATCTGGCCCCTGCTGGACTCACTTGCCAGCTCTGGCCCTCCTTGAGCAAACAAGGTGAGGCTGAGCTCAGAGCAGGAACCCTAACATCCGGGTGGCCCAACCGCACCTCTTTGAAGGCCACATCCTGCTTCAGGACCCTCAGGTCTGGGGTGGAGCCAGTAGTATTCACTGAAGGGTCAGGAGCCCACCAGCTAGACCCTCTCTTTTGGGCCTTAGTCTTGCCATATGCAACATGTCAGATAAATGGCCAGAGAAAAGGCTGCCTCCTGATTAGCTCCCCCAAAGAGAATTTTGTTTGATCCTTATAGTGGTTAAATATTGTTTTTAATAAGCTTTCTGTTGTTTTGTGAGAACAATGTAGCTCTGGTGCGTGCCCTGTAAAGCAGGCTGGCTTTGAACTTTTGACAATCCTCCTGCCTCTGCCTCTAGAGTTATGGGATTAGAAGGATGTAATACCATGCCAACCATTAACAGCTTTTTTAAATTATAAATATAAATATATATATATATATATATATATATATATATATATATATATATTCTTTTGAGTTTCCCTATGTAGTTCTGGCTGTGCTAGAACTTACTCCCTAGACAGGCTGACCTTGAACTCAGAAATCTGCCTGCCTTGCTTCCTGAGTGATTGGGATTAAAAGCCATGCATCACCACTGCCCAGCTCAAACTTTTAATTTTAAAAGTCCAGATTTTTAGTTATTAACATTCTTATTTCTAGCTCCCTCTCCCCCAAATGTCAGATCTGGACAAACCAGGCAGGCTCCCACTGTTCTTTGTCAACTAAAGATGGAGGCCGAGCTGGAAGAGGGATTCCAGTGTCTAGCTCTGCCCTGTCCTCTTAGATGGGGATGAGGGGTGGAGAAGAGAGAGAGTCCAGGGAGGATGAACATTTGGACCCCAGCCTGGGCAGAGTGAACTAACCGATCAGCTCCCAGCAGGCAGGATGGACCAGATCTCTACACTTAAATAGATAATTTGTCCTGGAAGTTCTGAACCTGGCTGGGGTGGGGTGTCCAGTCGCACACAAAGGGAAGGGGCATCATAAAGTGCCAGAGTTAACCATAGTTTCACAGCTAGTTCCTCAGCAGCAGAAGACCCTAAATGGATCATACTGTCTCCTCCCCACAGGCCCCTCCCTCTCTCTGCTGCAGAAAAGGCTGAGTAGGCACATCATCCCAAGTAGGTTGTAAGAGGCATCTCCAAGTTTTTGACGGGTTCACTCCATAGGGGTTCATTTGGGCAACTTGAACCCAAGAGAAGGAGGGAGGGACTCCCTGCTGCCCTGCTGCCCAACTACATCCCCAGTCCCCTGGTCCTGCACTCACCTGTGGCTCGAGCGTCCACAGCAAAGTGGCAAGCTGCTGCAGAAACCCAAAGGGAGACCACAGTGGAGACCCCCACGCTGAGCTCGCCATAGCCTGTGGCAATCACAAAGTCTCCAGCTCCCTCTACTCCACTCTGTGGCTCCAGGCACCAGCGGAGCTCTCTCCACTGGGAGACTCCGCCTCCAGCAGAGCCAGCTGGGGAAGCAGAGTCTCACCCAATGGTGGCCCCCGCCCTTCCCATCGCACCTCCACTCACTCAGTCCTTTCTACCTTGGCACCAAACGTTGTCAGATTCCTGGGAGGGATTTTACCGAGGAGAACGTACCAAGGTGGTTTTTTTTTTTCTTCTTCTTCTTTTTTTTCTTTTTAAATAATGTGCTTTGCTTGCATATTATCTGTGCATCGGGAGCGTGCCTGGTGCCCAAGGAGGTCAGAAGATGGCGTTGGATCCCTGGAACTGGAGTTAAGAATGATTGTGAGGCTCTGCCATGTGGATGATGGGAATCAAGTGTCCTTAACCATCTCTCCAGACACTGGGCAGATTTTTTCATCCTTTCTTACCAAGGCAGGGCTCAGGCTCAGAAGGGGAACTAAAATTCAGACATCTGACCTCAATGCTTGTACTCTTTATTATTATTTTATTTATTATTTCATCATGTGGCTGACCTCCTGTGAGCTGTTATGAACTATGAATTAACTGGTGGGGGTCACTCAATTGTCCAACAGATGTATCACGATCTATTAGCTACCCTGCTGAGCAAGACAGATTTAAGTTCTTTGTCTTTGGAGAGCTTACAGATCACATGGTTAAGACATCAAAGCTGGGCAAGGTCATGAGTTCAAGGTCATCCCTGGCTGCATAATGAGTGAAGCCACCTTGGATGTTACAGGAGACCCTAAGTGAAAAACAAAGAAGGGCAAACGAACAAAGACATCAGACATAAAGAATGAAAGAGAATTTTGTACGGCTCTAACCATTTTAAAAATAAAATATTTTTGTGTTGTGTGAATATTTTGCCTGCATGTGAATCAGTGGCAGAAGGATCAGGAATTCAAGGTTACATAGTGAGTTCAAGGCCAGCCTGGGCTACTTCTGTTTCAAAAACAAAACAAACAAAAGATGCCACTGGTCACCTTGTCTGCACTTATTCCAGGGTGTGGAGATGTCAGCCCTGTCTGCGGCTCACTTGACCGCACTCCCTGGGTCAGCTCCTGTCCATCCTCCTTACTTCCTGTGGCTCCAGTCCCTCTGCTCCAGGCTGCTGTACACCATATCCTTCAAATTCCTTTGTCTATCTACCTGCAGTTAGAAGCCCACACACTTTTACCTTCCTTCCCCACGTGTCAGGGGACAGGTCTCTTACTTCCAGCCCTTACATAAGACACACACACACACACACACACACACACACACACACACACACACACACACACCAGTAAGAATGTAATTTTCAGGGATATGCAGATGGGTCCATCGGTAAATGCCTGCCATGCAAGCATTAGGATCTGAGTTTAGATCCCTAGCACTCATGTTGAAAAGCCAGACAAATCCCTGGAGCTCACTCTGGACCAATCACTGAGGTCAATGGACAGAAGTATTCTTATTGGTCAGGTCTGGGTCACGTGATATTAACGAGGGACCAAACACAGTTTATTATTTTTTCTTCTTCTCCTCCCTCCCTCTTTTTTTTTTTTTTTTTAAACTTTATTTATTTATTTGCCTTGGTGTTTGCCTGGAACTAGAACTACAGACAGTTGTTAGCTGCCATGTGGGTGCTGGGAATCGAACCCGGGTCCTCTGGAAGAGCAGACGGTGCTCTTAACCGCTGAGCCGTCTCTCCAGCCCCTCCCTCTTTTTAAAAAAAATTTTTTTATTCATTTATTTATTTAGAGACAGGGTTTCTCTGTATCGCTCAGGCTCTCTTGGAACTGCCTGTGTAGATCTCGAACATAGACATCTGCCTGCCTCTGCCTCCTGAGTGCTGGGATTAAAGGTGTGCACCACCATGATCTGTTCAGTTTCAGTGAATTTCTTCTCCTGTAGCTACTTTTAGTTTTTTGTGGCTAGTGCTCATGGATTTTTATTTTATATTTTATTTTATTTTGCTTTTTACATCCCTACCGAAATTTTCCCTTTCTCCTCTCCTCCTGGTCGCCCCTAACAACCCCCACCTCCCCTCTACCCCTGCCCCACCCCCATCCATCTTCCCCCTCTGTTTCTCCCCAGAAAAGGGTGGGCCTCCCATGGACACCAGCCAGTTACGGCATATCAAGCTGCAGTGGGAGCAGGCTCATCTTATTAAGGCTGGACAAGGGAAGGGTCCCCCAAACAGGCAACAGAGTCAGAGACAGCCCAGCCCCCACCGTCAGGAGGCTCACAAGACACCATATATGCAGAGGGCTGGGTCAGTCCCACACAGGCTTGAGCCCAGGTTAGTTGGTTCTGTGGGTTTTCTTGTGGAGCCCTTGACCCTATTTGTTTGTTTACTTTTTCCGAGACAGGGTTTTGGAAAACAGGGTTTGTGAAACAGCTCCGGCTGTCCTGGAACTCTATTTGTAGACCAAGCTGGCCTCAAATTCACAGAAATCCACCTCCTCGAGTGCTGGGATTAAAAACCGTGCTCTTGACCAAACGAAGAAGCTGTTTGCTTACAGTGTTGATGTCCATCATTATGGTTTGGAGGAGGTCTGTCCACCCAGAAGTTTCTGTGTTGGAGACTTGGTGCTGAGGATGGTATTCAGGGAGTGATGAGGCCTTTGGGAGATGGGGCCACGTGGAGAGTGTTTAAGTCATTTGGAGAGTGGGATTGTGGGACCTCAGTCCCAGGCCTTGTGTTTTGAGGTGTGATCCTTTCTCTTGGCTACACCCCAGAGATTCCTGCTGCTGGAGCCTCACTATGCAGCCTTCAATATTATGAGCTAAACAAACACATTTTCTTTAAAAGAATATAATCCCATTTATTTGCTTATCTGTCTGTGTGTGGCCCTGTGCACCATGGAGCATGTGTGGAGGTCAGAGGTCAGTTTGCAGGTGTCTCTTCTCTCCCTTCTGCCATGTAAGTTATGGGGATGGACCTCAGATCACTGGGTCTTGTGTCTTTACCTTCTAAGCCGTCTTGCTGGCCCCTAAACCGATTTTTTTCCAGATATTTTTTGTTTTATTTAAATAACACCCTTTTCTTTTTATTTTAAATAATTTTTTTTAAACTTTATTTATTTATTATTTATTTATTTATTTGCCTTGGTGTTTGCCTGGAACTGGAACTACAGACAGTTGTTAGCTGCCATGTGGGTGCTGGGAATCGAACCCCGGTCCTCTGGAAGAGCAGAGGGTGCTCTTAACTGCTGAGCCATCTCCCCAGCCCCAATTTATTTATTTTTTTTATGTGCATTGGTGTGAAGGTGTCAGATCTCCTGAAATGGGAGTTACAGATAGTTGTGAGCTGCCATGTGGGTGCTGGGAATCCAATCGTCCAGAAGAGCTGCCTTTGCTCCTAACCCCTAAGCCATCTCTCCAGCCCAATAACACCCATTCCATATATTTTATAAACCCACTGCAGTTTCCCCTCATCCTCTCTCCAAGTCCCATAGTCCCACCCTCTCACCCCCCAAACCCACCCCCACCCGGATACCCCTCTCCCCTTCCTCATGTCCTGCTTCTCCATTCAGGCCTCCCACAGACTTGGGAAAAGCGTGGCACACAAAGCTGAGGCAAGACTAAGCTCCTCCCCTTACATCAAGGCTGGGCAAGGTAATCCAGCATGAGGAGCAGGTTTCCAAAAGCCAGCTAAGTGTCAGGGGCAGGTCTTGATCTCACTGATGGGAGTCTTACAAACAGACCAAGCTACAAAACTGTCACACACATGCAGAGGGCCAAGGCTGGTCCCTAGGAGGCTCCCTAACCATTGGTCCAGAGTCCATGAGCTCAGGTCAGCTCTCTCTGTGGGTCTCCCCCACCCCTGTCATGATCACCCTGGTTCATATAGTCCCTCTTTCCTTTCTTCACCAGGAATCCCAGAGCTCAGCTCACTGCTTGGTTAGGGATCTCTGCATCTACTTCCATCAGTTACTGGATAGAGTATCTCTGATGTCACCAATCTGATTACAGTAGAGAGCCAGTTCAGGAGCCCTCTCCACTATTGCTAGGAGTCTTAGCTGGAGTCATCCTTGTGGATTCGTGGTGGTTTTCCTGGCACCAGGTTTCTCCCTAACCCCCAAATGCCCTTCATCACGATGTCTCTTTTGTTACTCCCCCCCATCCTGCCTCTAACCCACTCCCTCCAGATCCCTTCCATCCACCCCTCCCCCTCCCCCAAGTTTACCCAGGAGATTTCTGGGTCTATTTCTTCTTCCCAGTGAGAACCATGCATCCCTCTTTGGGCCCTCCTTGTGATCTAGACTCTCTGGGGCTATGGACTGTAGGATGGTTACCCTATAATTTACTCCTAATATCCACTTATGAGTGAGAACATACCATGTTTGTCTTTCTGGGTCTGGGTTACCTCACTTAGGATGATTTTTTTTCTAGTTCCATCCGTTTACTTGCAAATTTCCTGATGTCATTGTTGTTTACAGCTGAGTAATAGCTGCATTGTGTAAATGTACCACATTTTACTTATCCATTCTTTGGATGAGGGGCATCTAGGTTGTTTCCAGGTTCTAGGTATTATGAATAATGCTGCTATGAACATAGTTGAGCAAGTGTCCTTGTGATATGATTGAGCATCCTTTGGGTATATGCCTGAGATTGGTATAGCTGGAGGTAGATTGATGTCCAATTTTCTGAGAAACTACCATGCTGATTTCCAAAGTTGCTGTACAAGTTTACATTCTCACTCCTAGTAGAGGAGTGTTCCCTTGCTCCACATCCTCTAATGTCATCAGTGATTTAGATCATAGCCATTCTGATAGGTATAAAGTGGCATCTCAGAGTTGCTTTGATCTGCATTTTTCTGATGACTAAAGATGTTGAGCACTTCCTTAAATGTCTTTTGGTCATTTGAGATTCTTCTGTTGAAAATTCTCTGTCAATAAGACAAAACAGCAGCCTACAGAATGGGAACGATCTTCACCAAACCCATCTCCAACAGAAGACTGATCTCTAAAATATATAAAGAACTGAAGAACCTAGACATCAAACTACCAGATGATCCAATTTAAAAAATGGGATACATATCTAAACAAGAAATGACCAAAATCTAGCCAGCTCAGCTATTTTAGCTAACAACACATTGTCTTAGTTTGTTTTCTGTTTCTGTGATAAACAAAAGAAACTTGGGGAAGAAAGGGCTTATTTGGCCTTACAGGTTTCTCAGGGGAAGCCATGGCAGGAACAGAAGCAGAAACCACAGAGGAATGGAATGCCTTACTTACTGGCTTGCCTTGCTCAGTCTGCTTTCCTATACAACCCAGAACCATCAACCCCGAAGTGGCACAGTGCACAGTGGGATGGGCCATCTCACACCAATCATTGTTTAAGAAAATGACCCCACAGACTTGCCTACTGGCAATCAGATGGAGGCAGCTCCTCAGTTGAAGTTCCCTCTTCAACTAGAGTTGACCAAACTCTAGTTTGGGTCAAGTTGATGAAAACTAACCAGTACATTTATCCAGACGTCCACATCCAGCCATCTCTGCAAGAGCAGTCTCCAGAGTGTCTTCCTTTCACTTTGCACATATCAAAACAGCCATTGTTAGCCAGGAGTGGGGGGTGGGGGGCAGAGGGTGACACCCTCCCTTAATCCAAACATTTGGGAGGCAGAGGCAGGTAAATCTTTATGATATATATATATATATATATATATATATATATATATAAAATTTTTAAAAGTCATTTTTGAAAAGTATTTTAGGTCTTCCTCTTCACATACCCATGTATTTATTGGTTCACTGACTTATAGGGCAAGTTTTATTGTCTTCAGTTTACAAACAAACAAACTGTGTTGCAGAGACATTAAATCATTTAGCCAAGTAATCAAAGCTAGTAATTAATGAGGTAGGGAAGCAAACCTGGTCTCCCAGTCATTGATCTTGACTGAAGCGCCTTCTGTCTTACTTCAGTCACACATATTTTGTCTTGCCTCACTGGAGGCCTCTAGTGGTAACATCTCGAACTTCAGGCTTCTTATTCCTTTAAAGGAAAAACTTTAGGGGGCTGCAATCAAGATTGATCATCCTGGGCATGGGGTGGGAAGGGAGGGAGGGATGGGACAGGGGGTAGTGACCCTAAGGCACCAGGAAGACTATGGGAGGTGTGATTATCTTGTATATTTTGATGCTGATGCTGATGTGTGCATTTCTATGGTGTAGCAGATCCTGTGCTCCAGAGCCAGTTACCACATTTTCAGACATTTTATGAGTGGTTGATTAATCATAGCTATGGGGGCATGGAGGCTCAGGCTCAGGCATCAGAGTTGGAAGCTAGCCTAGGTTCCTTAACAAGACCTTGCTTCGGACACACACACACACACACACACACACACACACACACACACACACACACATAGGACTAGCTGGATGTGATGGCCCAGGCCTTTAATCCGAGCATTTGGGATACAGAAGCAGGAAGATCTCTGAGTTTGAGGCCAGACAAATCTACAGAGCAAGTTCCAGGGCAGCCAGGCTACACGGAGAAACTCTGTCTCAAAGTAATAATGAGACTGAGTACCTGACCTGTACCAGGCTCTGTGGAAAAGAGCCTTTTAGAAATACCTTTTGATCTTTCTCAAAACAATCCTATGAGAAAGATCACCACTATTGTTCCCATTTTAATAGAAGACAAAACTGAGTTCCAGAAATGTTTAAGAGTTCACACATTATTTGGAAGCAAAATTATAGAGCCAGGGTGGAACCCTAGTGTATGCAATTCCAAACCTCCCCATCTTTTTTTTATTTCCACTATGTAGGTTCAAACTTGTACCTCCTGCCTCAGCCTCCTGAGTGCTGGGGTTAACTGTGAGCTGTCATACCTTGATTGGAAGTTCTTCTCAATGAGAAGACTCTCTGGACATGTTCTAGCTTCCTTCCTTCTCTCTCTCTCCAAAAGACTAAAGAACATTGCTGTGGGTTTTATATGTGGAAGCAGGAAATGGATCATGGAGGGGGTAGTGTTTGTAAGGTGTTGGCTTGTTTGTGGTCATTGTGGGCTTGTTCTTACTTAGGCTCTATCTAGTGTTGTCCTAGGCCTGTTGCCTATCTCTGTAGGCTGGGTCCATGTATTGGACATGAGTGAATTCTTAGCTGTGTGTCATAGTGTACCCTAAACAGAGCTAATAACATGACTCATCAGCAGACACTATAGCCAAAGGACAAGGTCTAAAAGTCTGTCTGTGGGCATCTTAGACCCAGTGATTTAAGACCCTCTGGACTGCAGCAAGAGTAGTTCTTTCAGCAAACTTTCCATGGAAACCTGGCTGATGCAAGGCTGCATTTAAAGTTCTGAGTAGCCAGGAAGAAGGTGGTGGGGGGCATGAATGTTGGGTTCCAGGAGACCACTTTCTATCTGCGTCAACCTGGGCCAGGCCTTCTTGGTGGCATATTGGTTTCACTTTTCACCCCCTTTATTTTATTTTATGTGTATTAAAATTTTGTCTGCACAGTGAGTATCAGATACCTTGGCAATGCAGGAGTTATTGATGGTTGTGAGTCTCTATGTGGGTGCTGGGGATTGAACTAGGGTTTCCTGCAAGAGCAAACCATGCCCTAAACAGCTGAGCCATCATCCCAGGTCCTTGTGTTTTGTTTTTTATTTCACAGCTTTGAATGATTTTTATTTTGTATCTCTTGAAGCTGGCATGCAAGAAAGATCTAGAGTTACCATTTTACCCTTGGCTCACAGGCTCCGCCAATGCCCCCCAACCCTCCTGCAAAGAGGTTCTAAGTAGTTCCTTAGGTCTTGGGATTCATCTTTTCTGATCTTTACAATTTTGTGTCGACTTTGGAGATCAAGGGTGTAACATCCTTTACTTTCAGCAGGGGGCAGTATAGTGTAGTAGATAAATGTGGCTGTAACTGGGTTTCAAATTAATTTTAACCCTTGATTCCTATGTGATTACAAGCCTTTTTCAGAGAGAGAATTTTTTGACTATGAATCCTCCAGTGCATATATAACTTTTAAAATTTACAGTGCTGATATTATTTATGTATATAAAAATGTAGTAATATGAAAAAGATGAAATTCTTCTTAACATATTTTATTGACAATCAATTGCACATATTAAAAATACACAACCTAGACTGGAGAAATAGCTTGGTGGTTCAGACTTCTTACTCTCAACAGAGGATCTCAGTTCAGTTTTCAGTCTCTGTATGGTAGCTCACAGTCTCCTGTAACCCCAGTTACTGGGGAACCAATACCCTTTTCTGGTCTCTGAGGACTCCGGCACACAAGTAGCATACACATACTTGTGCAGGCTCACAACCATACACACTGAAATTTTAGTATTTTAAAAACACTTATTTTACTTTTATTTATTGTCTTAGTTATTTTTTTATTGCTGTGACAAAACCTCATGACCAAAGTACCTTATAAAAGAATGCATTTAATTGGGTTTATAGTTTCAAAGGGTTAGAGTCCATGATGGCAGAGCAAAGGCATGGCAGTGGGAGTAGCTGAGCGTTCACACCCTGATCTATCAGTGGGAGGTAGAGAGAGCACACTGGCAGGGCTAGAGTCTTTCAAAGCTCTCAAAGCCCCCCCCCCCCCAGTGACACAGGGTCTCCAACAAGGCCATACTTTCTAACTCTTCTCAGGCAGTTTCACCTGCTGGGGACCACGAATTGAAACAGGAGCCTGTGGGGACCGTTCTCATTCAAACCGCACAATTTATGTATGGGTGCCTAAATAAGTTTTATGTATTTGCAGGTGCCCACCCACAGAGACCAGAGGGCATCAGATCCCAGGGAGCTGGAGTCACAGGTAAGTGTGAGACTCCTGTTCGGGGTGCTGGGAACCAAGCCCAGGTCTTCACTACAGCAGGTATCACTTACAAGCAATGAGCCATCTCTCCAGCTTTCTAAAATCAAATCTAAAAAAACAACCAATCAGCCAAACCCTAATCAAACAACACACACACACCGAGAGAGAGAGAGAGAGAGAGAGAGAGAGAGAGAGAGAGAGAGAGAGAGAGAGAGAACCTGGTGTGCTTTGGCATCATGAGACACTATAGTTTTTCATACCCTTGCAGTTGCCTGCTCACCCACTCACCCACCCACAGGCTGCCACTGCTCAGCTAGTCTGCTTCCTATCCCTATGGATTAATGTGTAGCTTGTAGAGATTTTTTTTTAACATTTATTTATTTAGTGTGTGTGTGCTCATTTGGGTGTGGGTGCCTGCCACTGTGCATGTGTGTTGGTCAGGGGACGAGATTAAGGTGATGAATTCAGATTCTCCGATCCTCAGGCCTGGTGGCCAGTATACTCATCTCCAGAGCTGTCTCACTGACCCTGCATTTTGTCAAGTTTTATATGTAGCATAATTATTTAAAATATTTTATTGCATTTGTTCATTTGCTTTCATGTGCTGGAGAGTATGTGGATGTGATTGCATAGATGTGTACGGCACGTATGTGGAGGTGAGGGTACTATCTAGAGACAGTTCTACCAACAGACCCCAAGCCCTCAGGCATGGCGCAAGCACCTTTTCCTGCTCAGCTGTCACCATCGCCAACCCAGCACAGATACTTTGTTCTTTTGTTCTGGCTTCTTTTTATTCAGCACAACTAATTTGAGTTTCATTATAGAGATGAAATACTGGTGAAGCTACCTTAAAAATAATGTTTTGTTCGTAATAGTATAACAATATCTTTGTTTTTCAATTGAATTTTTTAAAAATGATTTTTTTCTTTAATAACGTGGATGCATATGTGCATGTTCTTGTGTGGATGGATGCACTTGTGTGTGTGGATGTGTACTGGGGTCAGCGGACAGTCTTGAGTGTCATTTCTCACCTTTTCTTTAAAACAGGGTCCCTCTGCTGGTACTTGGGAGGCAGAGGCAGATGAATCTCTGTGAATTTGAAGCCAGTCTGGTCCATACAGCAAATTCCAGGTTGGGTAGGGCTGTGTAGTGAGATCCTGTCTCAATGATTGATAAATAAATAAATAAATAAATAAAATAAATAAATAAATAAGAAAGAAAGAAAAAAAGAGAAAGAGAGAAAGAGAATGGGGGTGAAGCTGGGACTTCCCTCACTGGGTGAGACTAGGTGGCCAACAAGCTCCCAGGGACCTGTCTGTCTCTGCCCTCATGTCTCACTTCGAGCACATGCCCCTGGGCTTTATGTGGGTCAGGTAGGTCTTTGGTCCTCACACTTGCTTCTCTGACTCAGCCATTTCCTCTGCTGTCATTCATTTATTTTTAAGGCAGGGGCTTGCTGTATAACCTAGGCCAGCCTTGGATTCTAAACACTCTCTTCCTCTGCCTCCTGAGTGCTGGGATTCCAGGCCTATGCCATCATGCCTGCCTTAGAGTTTATTTTGAGTTAGTAATGTGTTCGGGTTTAGCCACGTGAAAAAGTGTGATATGGAAAGGCTCCTGCCAATGACCAGCCCACAGCTGCCTAAGTTTCATTGTCTCTTCCCATTGTCCAGGCCCTCACTTTATCAGAAGTATCTTTCAGATGCAGTTCTTCATGTATGAAACATAAGTATTTTTGTGTGTTCTCCCAGTATTTAAGGAAAATATTGATTCAAGAATACACACTGGCCTACAGCTAGCTTTTCTCATTGGTGTATCTTAGAGGTGCTTCCATAAAAATTTGTAAAATGCACCCCCCCACCCCAGCTTCATTATATGTCATTAACTTAACTGACATTTGGGTGGTTTCCAGGTTTTTTTTTTTTTTTTTCTGGAAAGATCAATGCTGCCTCGGATAGTCTAACACATATGTTGTCTTACAAGTGGGTAAGCATTTCCTTAGGGTAAATTCTTAGAATTCTAGTATAGGTCCCAGGAGAGCACACATCTGTCATTTTTTATGCCCCTGTAACTCACAAGGGCGAGGCAGAGTCACCCACCCACTCCCTACAGCGGATGAACGAGACCGCCTGTTTCCTCAAAATTTCACAAATGTGTTTATCTAACAGCTGGAGTCCTTCCAGTTTTGAGAATGAAAAAACTCAGATTTAATTTGTATTCCCTTAATAAAACGGAAGTTGGATTACATGTTTTGTTTTTAAACGTCTTGCCAGGGCTGGTGACGGCGTGGCAGTTACAGGAGCTTCCAAGGGGCTGATGTCGGAATTCAACGTCTGGGTCCCACATGGCGGGAGGAGAGAACCAGCCCGTACTAAGCCACACATACACACTGTATCACGTGAGCACATATGCACACACATGTGACTAAATTATCCTTTAAAAAGTCTTGCTAATTGTGATAACTTCATAAATTATATTAACACATAAGGTGTGAAATATGCCCAATGCTGCAGATGGAGTTTTCTAGACCTTTTCATGAGATACTGGCATTGTGTAGATTCTGTCTCCTGGAGTTACATGTACAGGCTACCACACGATCATGGGTCCAGGTCTACATTCGTTTATGCACACAGGATTCATTATTCTCTGCTCATGTGTGTTGTTTTGATTACTCTTAGCTGATTTAATTACATATTGACTTAGGAACCTGATTTCCAGTATGACTGCATTGTTCTGAAGGTAGGGCCACTTCCCTTGGAAAGTCTAAGTTTTGTTGGGATACCATTTTATGACCTATTGTCTATGGCCTCTTATGCTGCAAGGGCAGAACTGGACCAGCCCTGCGCAGAATGTGAGGCTTGTAAAGTGGGGGTGTTTCCAGAGAAAGAACGTGGACTCCTGACTTAGACCAGCACATCCACACAGAGTGACCCTGGATGAAAGAGAACTTCCCCCTCTCTTCTTTCCGTCTCCCCTCATCTCCCCTCCCGTTCCTTTCCTTCTCCTTTCCTATTTCCCTCATCTCTCTTCCCATTTTTTCCCTCCCTTCCCCTCCCCTCCCCCCTTCCCCCTCCTATCATACTTTCTTCTCTTTTTCTCTCCTTTCTTTTTCTCAGATTCTCGGGGGTCACGTAACTAGTTAGCATGCCAGAGTCTCGTTCGTTATCAGAATTAACCAGACAAATCGCTCCACCAACTAAGAACGGCCCTGCACCACCACCCACGGAATCGAGAAAGAGCTATCAATCTGTCAATCCTGTCCATGTCCCAGGCGAGTGAGGTTTCTCGTGTTGAGTCAAATTAAGCTGCAGGCTCCACTCCTGGTGGTGCCCTTCTGTCAATTCCTTTAAGTTTCAGCTTTGCAACCATACTCCCCCGGAACCCAAAGACTTTGGTTTCCCAGAGGCTGCCGGGTGGGTCATGGGATTCTCAGATTCTCATTATGTAGTTCAGGCTTGCTTCAAACTTGTGATCCTCTTGCCTCAGCCTTCTTAACGGTAGGATTACAGATGTGCTTGTGGGGGAAAAAAAATCAAGCTTATTTGTACAAACACACACAAACATTTTGAAATAACTGATTTGTGTTAGAGGTAGAGACATTGTTTTTTTGGGAATAGATTTCTGGGTGAGCCCTTTGTCTGCAGATAGAGCAAATACCTCCCATGAAAATTACAGTCACTCTAATCTCAGAGCATGCGGATAGGCTGCCTAGTCTCCTAAGGTAGGCTGGCACCTCCACCAGGATTGAGAGAACTGGGCAAAGGTCTTCCTAAAATTTGTTCTAGGGTGAGTGTTCAGCTGGAACCTCCAGATCAGCTCTACTTTTTTTTTCTCTCCAAATCCTGCCCTCTCAGGAAAACCCATTCAAATCAGTGGGGGCTCCTTCCCTGAAGTTTCCAGCTCCCCAGTCCCTGCCCAAAGTGTTATAATTGTGCACAAACTCAGCTTGTGGAGGAAGCAGCATCACCCTGCACCTGCAGGGTATTTAGGCCCCTTCCTTTAGAATGGCCATGTGGTTTATCTCCTGCCTCCTTTCTCTGCCTCATCTTTGGGGACTGGAGGACTCATCTGGGAGTGCTTTGCCTAAATAAACCTGGTCTTTTACTTTTTAATTTGGCTGATCTGTCCTACTGTGCCAGAGAAAGCTACTATTGGGGTACTGAATACCCATTAATGAGTACTGTGGTTGGCCAAATACCCTTGAGTGACTTTACTGTAATTTGGGACTAGCTTCTCAGGAGGCTCTGTGGCTTGGATCAGGCTTCCCACCTTGGAGTCTGTGGGTCACATACAGAAGTCAGTTCTATAGCATAAGAACATCTATGGCCTTGGAGCCAAATGCACAAGGATGGTGACAGAAGACACCAGCGGGAGGCAAGCCAGGCCCTGGGTCCTGGTGTCTATAGGATGCACAGAAGTCTCCTTGCAGCATCCAGGGAAGATGTACTTGGTACTCATCATCTGTATCTATAGACAGAGGTGTTCAAGGTCTTGGATTATATTTTAGATGGCTAACGGAGAAGGCTGTCCATGTTCCCTTTGTACTAGAGTAGACTGGTGTGGGTTGAGGGTGACAGGGAGAGTCCAGGGGCACCAGGACCTAGCTGGCAGTCACTCAGGTCACTGAAGGGGACTTGGCTTGGAGAGGGATGGTCTTTTACAAGAATGCAGTTCTGGTTTTTCAGCTTTTTCTTTTTTGATGTTTGTTTTGGTTTTTAGAGACAAGATTTCTCCATGTTGCCCTGTCTGAACTGGAACTCTCTCTGTAGACCAGGCTGGTCTTGAACTCACAGAGATCCACCTGCCTCTGCCTCCTGAATGCTGGGATTAAAGATGTGTACCACTACCTGATTGGTTTTTCGGTTTTGAGACAGGTGCTCATTGTGTGGCTCAGACTGGCCTCAATTTCATGTCCTCCTGACTCCTGTCTTTAGATATGTGCCATCATTCCTGGCTTGGGGGCACATTTCCCATTCCTCCCCTTTGTATTCCCCTTTTCCTAGATGCTCTCTCATCCCGCGGCAGGTGAGATCTCCCGCACTCATTCTCTCCTAGCATTAGCTTCTCATTTGTGTTGTAACTATGTAATAGATAGGACACGTTCCCCAAACATGTTCTAGTCTCAGAACCTGAAGACATGGCACCATACATGGCCAAAGGGCTACTGTAGATGTCAAGGCGGTAAGGTTTTCACAACCTGGAGATTAGCATTTTCTTTGTGAGTCCAACAAAACCAGTGGATCCTTGTGGAGAGAGGCGGGTCCACTATAGCTGCACATAGGAGAATAGAGCCATGGAAAAGAGGTGACAGGCTAAGGAATGTGGGCACCCTCTAGAAGGTGATGTAAACATGCCAATCCAGAAGGGACTCAGGCTTGCCAGCTCCTTGACTCTAGCTCAGTGAGCCCCAATACAGGGTGATCAGTTTGTACTGTGAAGAACAGCCATCAACTCTGTAGTGATTATCTTTTTATAAAGTATTTTATTTTTTATTTATGTATATGAGTGCATGCCTATGTGAGTGATTGCCTCACGTACGCAGGTGCCTGTGGAGATCAGATGAGGCACTGATTTCCTGCGTGTAGGTGGAATGTCAAAGGGATGTGGGCCATCTGATACGGGTGAGCTCTGGGAACCAAACTCCGGGCCTATGCAATAGCAACATGTGCTCTTGACCTCTGAGCTATCTCTGAGGCATCTCTCCAACCCCCAAGTCTGTGGTGGTTTGTTAAAGGGACTGTAGGAGATGAACTCCCTCTGCAAAATGATTACTTGTATATTTCATTTCTCTTTTTTCTCAAACCATCTACGACTTCCTGTTTTGCTCTGAGTAAAAATGAAAGCCCTCAGAGGGACTTAGTACTAATTCATTTCCTCTCAGGGGCTCTCTGATTTCATCTTACCCTGGACCCTTCCTCATCTCTTCCTTTCAATGTCTCCTAAATTTCTAACATTCCATTTAGACCATGGAGGTGTTTGCAATGCACCTCAGGGCCTTTGCACACAAAACGTTTTCTTTTCTGCCTGAAATGTTTTTGAATAATTGCCTATCTAGATTCCTCACATCTGAGTCTTTGCTCAGATACTACGTAGTTGAAGTCTGTTCTAACTTCCCTGTTAAAACTGCACATCTTTCCCAACCTTTTTACTTGCTTTATTTTTCTTTCCTTCATATCTACTATCACAATCTAGCCTCCTGTATAAGTGTGTGTGTGTGTGTGTTTAGACATCATAAAGGGGAGATGGCTGTGTTTGTTAATAGCTGTATTTCACCTTCTAACACAGTATCTGGAATACAGTAGATAGTAAATCTTTGTTGGATGAATGCATAAATGAACAGACTTAGTGTCCAGCTCTTCCTCATGACTCTAGTGTGTGTTCACTTGCTAATGTCTCGCTCAATGCACGGCTCTCAAACAAGTCATTGTGAGAGCTGAGTTGGGCGCTGTCATTGGAATCCACCAGAGAACAGCATATGATTGCTGCCCTTCCCCCAGTCCACCTGTCTCTCCCATTTTGCTCTTCCTTCCCCTCCATTTCCTTACCCTTTCTCTTCTTCTTTGACTATAGAAGGTGACCCTATGTTGGAATTTAGATTTTCTGTTAACTGTCACTGCCTGAGAACCCTTTTTAATCGAGCCCCTAGCATTTAGTATTTTTAAAATTTTATTCTGGGGCTGGAGAGAGGGCTCAGAGGTTGGGAGCACTGACTGTTCTTCCAGAGGTTCTGAGTACAATTCCCAGCAAACACATGGTGGCTCTCAACCATCTGTAATGAGATCTGGTACCTCTTCTATATACTGTATACATAATAAATAAATCTTTAAAATTTTATTCTATGAGAATGCTTACATGTATGTATGTATATGTATGTATGTGTGTTGTATGTGTTCATATGCATGTAAGTATGAGATGCATGTGGAAGGCCAGAGGCTGTCTTTCTCAATTGCATCTCTGCCTATATTTTTGAGGCAGGATCTCTCCCTAACCCTGGAGTTTACCAGTACAGCAAGGCTGGCTGGCCAGTGGGCTCCAAGGATCTTTTTTGTGCTGGGATTACAGATGTGGGCTGCCACGTGTGACCTACACAGGTACTGGGGAGTCAGAGCTCAGGTACTCAGGTTTGTATAGTAAGCACTTTACCAAGTCAGCCTTCTTCCCCAGGGGCTTGAAATTGTAAGCATCAGGAAACTCTAATGCTGTGCTTTTCCTTGCTCTTGGTGGCTTGTGCAGGAGTGTCTGAGCCAAGAAGCTAAGAAGCCAAGAGGCCAAGAAGCATTGGAAGTCTCTGAAAATGTGCTGTCAGAGAAGGTCTGTTGGGAGAAGCTTCTAGAAAGGACCCATCTTGCTATGAAGGTAGCCCCATTATTCTGTTTTCATGAGCAATTCTGTAAGAGCCACAAAGAGGGGGTATAAAGTGGCTGCTCTTGAAATGAGGATTTGAAAATAGGATTGAGGAGCACTTTTTACTACAGACCCTTTATTGTTCACATTAATTTAAATCACAAATGTGTGCCACTCCCCCATCACACATACATTCCAGATGGTGTCAAACTGGCCTTGAACTTGGGGAGTCTTTCTGCCTCAGCCTCTGAATGCTAGCATTGCAGGTATGTGCCACTATGCCTGCCTGTACTATGTTCTTGTGTGTGTGTGTGTGTGTGTGTGTGTTGTATGCATATATGTGTGTGTAGAGGCCAGAGAAAGGTGTCAGCAATCTTCCTGTCTCATCCCATCCCTCGGACCTCAAACACCGCAGAGGTTACAGGTCGTGGGAGATGTGCCTGACTAGTTACTGAGTCACCTGAGTGACTAGTTACTGGCATCTGAACAGGTCCTTGCTCAGCTAGCATTTTTCATCCCTGAGCCACCTCCCCAGCCCCTGTTACATTCTTTTAACAGTCTTTCACGGTTCCCCAATCCTCTTCTAGGCCGTGCTTCGGCTTACTGAGGATGCTAAAGGCAGGGCATGAGGCATTTGAGGCAAACTGGACCTCTTGTTTCTTGCATAACCCCGTTCACAGTTCCTGCCAGGTCTCCTGCTCCCTCCCCAGCTTGGAAACTGGAGAGCAGCGAGTATAAACATTGTGTTATTACTGAGCCACTCTGTGGACATCTGCTGTTTAGTCTGCTCAGCATCCTTTCCTCTTAGGCTAAAATATGTTGTTTTCAGGAACTGCGTCTCTCTGTCACGGTGGCCTGCGGATCACAAGGTCCATGTCATCTCCTGTTGTAAAAGGTTAGGTTCTAGCCTGGACTTTCCGGACCTGGGCCAAAGGTTTAGTCTCACTCTCTGCCCCACTTTGCCTCAAATAATCACACACAGGCTTACATTATTTTTACGCTGATTGACCTAGGGCCCAAGGCATATAATTTTCTAGCTTCTTCATCTGAACTCAACCTACCATGCGGCTTGGTACCTTTTTTTAGAGCAGCATTTCCTCTGCGTCTCCTGGAAGCTCCGGTGACTCTGGCATCTGTGTCTGATGTCTGTCTCTGCTCTGAGATGTTCCCGAGTTTTCTGAGCCTGGTAGCCCTGCCCACACTTCCTGTTTGCCTTTGGCCAATCAGCTTTTTATTAAACCCATAGGCGGGACAAATATTTACAACATTACCAGCATAATCCCACTACAATCAATCTCCACTACAAGTGAGCGAGGTCACAGCTCAGCCTCAGTGATACCTGCAGAAGTAGATGGTGGTTCTTTTTCAGGGTGTGTTTGGATGTTAGAAACTGTGATTTGAATGTTCTCTCCAAGCTTGTGAGTTGGGACTTTAATCTCCAGGATGACAGCTTTGAGGTGAGGCCTAAAGAGAGGTGATTTACCTTATAAGGGTTCTGCTCTCATGAATGGGAGTCTGACAGTGTGCTTGTTATAAAAGCAGCGCTCTTTCTCCCTCTTCCTTCTTTACTCCGTCCCTCCCCCTCCCCCCTTCCTTTCTCCTCCCTCTTCTTCTCATATCCATCCTGACCCCCCCCACTTGTCACTTGTCCTTCTGCCATGGGATGGCACAGCAAGTTAGCAAGAGGGCCCTCACCACAGGCCAGTGCCACACTCCTGGTCATTCCCAACCTCTAGATCTGTAAGTTGAATACATTTCTACTGTTTATAGATTACCCAACCGGTGTTATCCTGTTATAGAGACACAGAGTGGGACCAGGGCACTAGGAGATCAAGGAAATTCCTACTTGATGAGTGGAGGAGCGGTTTTGTGTAGAGAAATTGCAGCTATGTGGAGTTCACCTGACAGTGAGGATCAAGGGGCAGAGTGGGAGGAGCATCCAATGACATGGCTGGAATGCCTAGACGGAGCTGTGTCTAAAGCATGTCCCCTGAGACCTCCCTTAAGGCTCAGTGAATCAACTCTTCTTTTCAATAGAGGCTCAGGTCGGTAATTGACACCAAAACCAAGAAATTGGTATGATGTATTGGTTTTCTTCCTTCCTTCCTTCTTTTTAAAGATTTATTTATTTATTATCTATACAGTGTTCTACCTGCATGTGTCCCTGGAGGTCAGAAGAGGGTACCAGATATTATTATAGATGGTTGTGAGACACCGATGGTTGCTGGGAATTGAACTCAGGACCTCTGGAAGAGCAGCCAGTGCTTTTAACCTCTGAGCCATCTCTCCGGCCTGAGAGTCACTGGTTTTCAAGAGCCCTTGGGCTGTGATACAGAGGTGAACTGAGGAGGTGAGGGGGAAAGAGGGGGAGAGAGAGGGTGTACAAAGGTTAGGTGATGAGCCCAAATGTGAATGGCTTATAGGCTCTCTGTGTGTGATCCATCCACCATGCTCTCATTGTTTGTGTCCATTCAAAAATCTAAAGCCTAATCTGTAGAATATTCATTTACATTATGTAAATATATGTCACTTTAGCTCTTAATAAAAAGGCTAAAGGGCCAATAGCTAGGCAGGATTTTCGGGGCAGAGAGAATGCTGGGAAGAAGTGGGGAAGTGGAGGGGTCACCAGATAGACTTGGAAGTAGTATGGAAAGTACATAGATGAGGTAAATGAGCCTTGGGGCAGCACATAGATGAATAGAAATGGATTAATTTGCTATAAGAGCTATTTTTAAATAAGCCTAAGCTATTGGCCCAGCGCTCATAATTGACACATCTCTGTATGGTTATTTGGGAGCTGTCAGTCCTGACAGAAAAACTTCTTACATTAATCCCTGGAGTGAAAGCAGGAGGTAGGACCTTTGTGAAGTAATTAGCTGTTTAAACCTATGTGTCTATGATTAGAATTAGACCTCTATGACAGAACAACTGAGATAAATAGAGTAAATCAGAAAAAGTCTCATGGTCTCTGAGGTTTCAGTCCATGGGTTTGTGGCATTACCACAGGGTTGGGCGCACATGGCAGATCCAAACCTCCATTGAGCTTGAGAACTGAAAGAGAGAGGCTTGGTGTCTCAAGACCCCTCCCAGGGCACACGCTCAGTGACCTAACTTACTATCCCTAGGCCACACCTTCTAAAGGCTCTGTGTCCTATCAGTAGCACCAAGCCTCTATCAGATGACCTTTGGTGGCCACTATATCATGAGACCTTATAAAAGGACCTCCTTCCATTTCAGTGGCTCATGCCTTGAATCATGGCACTCTGGAGGAGGAGGGAATCACAGGTTGATTGCTGTGAGTCCCAGGCTAGCCTGGTCTACAGAGTGAGTTCCAGGACAGCTGGGCTACATAGTGAGACCCTGCACTCCCATTGCATGTAACTCCAGTTCCAGGGGACCCAACATCCTCCTATGACCTCTTGCACGCACTGACATATGTGTGCTGCACATACATACACATAAATACAAATAAATTTAAGCTGGGCAGCACATACCTTTAATTTCAGCACTCAGAGACAGAGGCAGGTCAATCTCTGTGAGTTCCAGGCCAGCCTGGTCTAACAGTGTTTGGAACACATATGTTTAAGACTTTGTCCCCAACCTGTGGTGCTGACAGGAGGTGGCAGAACTTCTCAGGTCCTGTGGAGTCAGAGATCATGGAGGAACACTGCTCACTGGCTTGATCCCCATGGCTTGTTTCAAGTCATCCTCTGACCGTCATATACATGCAATGGCATGTGCACACACAAAATCCCCACACTAAATAAATAAATCAGTAATACATGTAACAAACATGCAGTATTTGTCGGAGCTTGATTTATCTTATTGAACATAATGATTTTCAATTCCACTCACTTTTCTGCAAATGCCATGATATCATTTATTCATTATGGCTGAATAAAATTCCATTGTACACAGACACACTACAGTTTCTTCACTCTCATGTGTTGATAGGCACATAAGCTGGCTCCCATGTTGGCTTTTGTGAACAGTGCACCAATAAATATGGATGTGTAAGCATCTCTGAGACGAGCTGATTCAAGAATCTTCCAGACAAAAATACCGAGGAGGCATAGTTCTGGGTCCCATATTAGCTCTATTGACTGTTGTGTTCACTGGTCAGCGAACATCCATGTTTCAATTCTTTTGGGTATATTTGTAGGGGGAATTATTTATCACATGATAATTTTTACTTACTGAGGAATCTCAAACTTGTTGTCCATGATAATTGCAGCATTTTGCATTCTACAAACGACACACAGGATCTGATTCCTCTAGCTTCTCACTAAGATTTGCACATTCCTTTTGCTTTGTTGGTGTTAATTTTATTCATTCCAGAGAGTGTGAAGTGATATCTCACTGTGTTTGATTCTTAACCCTCTAATGGCCAGTGATGTTAAGAATTTTTTCTGGGGGCTGGAGACATGGCTGAGCAGTTAAGAGCACTGACTGCTCTTCCAGAGGACTGGGGTTCAATTCCCAGCATCCACATGGCAGCTCACAACTGTCTGTAGTTCCAGTTCCTAGTTCCAGGCAAACACCAAAGCAAATAAATAAAAACTAAAAACTTTTTAAAGAAGAATCTTTTCTGCATTTATCTGGACACGTACACACCTTCTTTGAAGAAATTTCCATTCCAGCCTTCTATCCATTTATTATTAGTATTCATATTCGTATTAGTATTTATTTGTGTTTTGAATTTTTTGAGACAAGGTTTCTCTGTGTAGTGCTGGCTAGCCTGGAACTCACTCTGTACTCTGTAGACCAGGATGGCCTCAAACTCAGAGATCTACGGGCCTCCTGAGTGATAGGATTAAAGATGTATGCTACCCCTGCCCAGGTTGTATTTCGAGTTTTAGGAACCTCAGAGTCAGGAACTCATAGGAAGATACATCACTCCTGGCATTGAGATTTCTTTCTTTCTTTCTTTCTTTCTTTCTTTCTTTCTTTCTTTCTTTCTTTCTTTCTTTGTTTCTCAGTGTAGCTTTGGCTGTCCTGAAACTTGCTTTGTAGACCAGGGTGACCTTAAACTCATAGAGATCCACCTGCTCCTCCTCCCAAGTGCTGGAATTAAAGACATGTGCCACCACTGCCCATCTGTCCACTTTTTTAGTTGGCATGTTTATTGGGTGGTAAAGAGTTTCATGTTTTCCTGAGTATTCTTGAATATTTATTTTCCTAACTGGAACATTATCAAACATGGCAGGCAACTTTTAAAAAATTAAAATTCTCTCTGTCTCTGTCTGTCTGTCTGTCTGTCTGTCTCTGTGTGTGTGTGTGTGTGTGTGAGGGGACTTCATACATGAAGATGCAGAGGAATTCTTACAGGAGAGTTTTCTCCTTCTACCACATGGCTCCTGGTGATCAGATGAATGGCCTTAGGTTTGGCACTAAAGAATGTGGGAAGCCACCCTCCTCCTCCTCTTCCACAAAGTCCAAAAACTTTCCAGGCCAGAGCTGGGAGTCAGGCTAAACCCAGGAGGCAGTGAGTCTCTCATCATGTGCAGCAGTCACCTCCAGCCGGGGTAGGAAGGGGTCTTCCAGCCTTGCTGTCTGAGCCAGCACTGTATTCACATGAGCCCTTCCAGTGCAATGATCTTTAGTGCCCTTACATGTGGAGCCATCACACTTGCCAAAGTTAGCAACCTATATGGATTTAAAGTAAAAAAAAACAAAACCCACCCAGCTGAGGACATAGCTCAATGGTACAGCATTTGCACATGCACAATGTTTGGGTTTCATTTGCAGTAACCACACACACACACACACACACACACACACACACACACACACAAACACAAACACTGAAGCAAGTTTAATGGGTTCTTCAGCAGAAGCATTCCCTAAAATAACCAAACTAAAGTTGGTATGTGTGCAGTGGAATTGTTGTAAACCCCATTTGTATGCATGTGCAGGAATGTCTCCTGGCACAGGGTTTCCTGATGCTTGGCAGAGGGCTGTGTGTATGAGCTGATCATTGCGCTGGAAGGACAGTGCTGGCTCAGACAGCAAGGCTAGAAGACCTTCCTTACCCCGGCTGGAGGTGACTTCCGCACATGATGAGGGACTCACTGCCTCCTGGGTTTAGCCTGACTCCCAGCTCTGGCCTGGAAAGTTTTTGGACTTTGTGGAGGAGGAGGAGGAGGAGGAGGAGGGTGGCTTCCCACATTCTTTAGTCCTTGGGGGACATCTGAAAGGGAATTGAGCATCTCTTCTGTCAGTTATTTATTCTGGAAGAGAAGCAACCACTTTTAGATCGATGTTTTCAAGTCTCTTTGGAGTTAAGCCTCTGTCTCAGGTTGAAGACTAATAGACTGTTTCTCCCAAATGGATATGAACTTGAGTCCTTGTAATGAAATCCTGCACCCCTCCCCATGAAAATGTGCATATATACAAATATGGGATGGTAGGGTAGTTTCAAAACTAGATACCTATGTCTTGCAGCATTGACAATTGAACTTAAGGCTATACACATTGGCGAGTAAGCTCATTTCTAGTAAGCTCCACCCTTTAGTCTGCTTTTATTTTACCAAAAAATATTAAAGTGCGTGCATGTGTGTGTGTGTGCTGGCACACACGTGTGTTACATGCACATGTGGTCATGCTCAGCAGTTTTTTGGTGAATGTTGGAGATTTGAACTCAGGTCCTCACTCTTGCACAGCAAGCACTCTAGCCCTCTGAGCCCCCGTGTTTAAATCTTGGAACAGTGTTTAAGCTGCCCAGCTTGGCCTCGAACCCCCTCTGTAGCACAGGCACACCTTCAGCTTGTGACAGTTCTGCTGCCCCAGTCTAGGCTGGGCCTGTGGCTTTATGAGAAGAACAGGGGAGCACTGAGCTGAGATGTCCTGTTGGTCTGGTCATATGATACCCTGAACAATGTAGGACTCTGCAGAGACCTCACCAAGGACACTCCAGCTGACATCGCCTGACCTTGACCTTCTCAGTCCAGAGCTGAATGGCTGCTTCATCTTTTCTTCTTTCTTTCTTACTTTATTTTTTGAGTCAAGAGATCACTCTGTTGCCCAGGCTAGCTCAGAACTCATTATGTAGTTCAGGACAGCCTGTAAGTCTGAATAGTCCTCTTGCCCCAGCCTCGAATTTGCTGGAACTACAGGTATGCATCGTTTCACATTAATTAGTTAATTTGTCTTTGTGACAGGTTCTCATTGTGTGTACGTGCTTGGCTTGGAACTTGATGTATAGGACAGGCTAGTTTTGAATTCACAGAGATCTACCTGTCTCTGCCTCCCTCTTCTAGAATTAAAGGTGTGCAACACCATACCACACCACACCTACATTTCTGTCTTTTTTTTAAAAATTTATTTTTATGTGTATGGGTGTTTGGCTGCATGTATGCCTGTGTACCACAAGCACATCTGGGTCACCCAAGGCCTGAAGAAGGCATTGGGTTCTTGGTGGCTAAAGTTACAGATAGTTGTAAACCATCGTGTGGGTGCGGAGGAACAGGGTGCAGGGTTGAATGTAGCAGGTGTTATAAAAAAAAGAAAAAAGAAAAGGTGGGCAGTATATGTTCTAGTAGTTCATAAAACCCTTGTGAGTGACAAGTCCAGCAAGGGCATGCAATGTTCATAGCAGCAAAGTCTTGGGTGCACCTTGTTAAACCAGAAGTCTTGTTCTTGTCTTTAGTATTTTAAGCCAAGTCTCAGTCTTCATCTTGCTGGTGCTGGGCACTGGTCAGAAGCCCAAGTCATTACACATCTGTCGTTCTGTTGAGGCCCATGGAGCACGTTGGGAGAAAGCACGAGCCTATGGGCACGCTGGCAAAAAGCCTCCAGTTAGGGATACCAGAACTTCTAAGAATTTCCCTAGTCCACTGCAGTAGGTCAAACCTAGGGCTTTGGGCTTGTCTGGCAGGCAATTGCTGCCTCATTGAGCTACACAGCTAGCCTCAGAACCTCTGGTTTCTGAGAGAAACCAGGAATCTGGATTTGGGATAAATCTTGCACATTTGCTTGTTTTGAGACAAGGTCAAGCAATGAAGCCCAGACTGGCTTAGAACTCATGTAGTTCAGAGCAGCCACGCACTCAATGCCTAATTTCCTGCCTCAAGCTTCTAAGCGTGGCTTCTGTGGCTTTTAAGAATAACCCTACAATGTCCCTATGTAAACAAAAGAAAACACGAGACCCAAGATACATGGGCTTGTGTAAAGAAGTAGGTGGATTCTTGTCTAAGCTGTCCGGTTCAGTGGAGCCCTGACTTCTCCATCCCCACCCCTCCTGCCCAGGAAGCCGTCTCCTCTCCCAGCCTCCTCTTCAGGTCCCCAAAAGAATGCCTTTATCCCACCCAGCAGTACAAGAACTGAGTACTGCTGGCTAAGAGGATCTGGGAGGTCCCGTCGAGGAGGTAGGTTTGTGTCTAGGGAGGGTTGATAGAAAGCTGGTTTGCACACAGGCGTGAGGAAGGCGTGGCCCTGGCGTCGCCCAGCCTCTGGCGACCTCAATCTCCGGGCTGAAACGACCGGTTGTTCTCAGTCTTCCCCTCTGACCTGCTACCCCGGGCTTTGTTTTCTGTTCTCCAAGGTCGTAGGTGGCAGGCGAGGAACGCCTGGGTTCTGGCTGCTGTCCAGGCCCGTGACCTTCGTCCCTGGGGCCACTTGGAGACCGCGCCTCCTGGACGGGAGGAGAGGACGCCTGGTTCCCTTGGCTGCTAGCCTCCCCCCCGGTGCCTTCGCTATGGGCTCGCGCAGCTCCCACGTTGCGCTCATTCCCGACGTGGACCTCATTCGCCGAGAGACCGGCTGTGAGTGTGCTGGAGTGGGGACAGTCCAGTAGTCCGTGGGGGCACAGGGGAAGGTTTAGTGTGCTGTAGGAGGTTCCCAGAACGGAGCTCGACTATCCCAGATCACAGAGACTTAGAGGGTTTTTGGAGTCTGAGCGCAAGAACCCTCACCAGTGGAGCTGGGAAATGGAGACCTTGGCGTCCGGGTTGGAGGTGATTTAAGGTCTCTGAGAGCTAAGTTTGAGGAGCCCGGGGTTAATGGATCAGATTCATTCAGGCATCCTTGAGCTCAAGGTAGAGCAGACGACGGGTGCAAAGGATGACTTCGATGGGAACGTGGGATCTGGGAACCTCTTGTGCCCTCAACATAGTGTTTCCTTGAGTCAAACTCCCTTCAGCCGGGTCGACTCTGCATCTGGACCTGCGGTGGGTAACAGGTCCATGGGGTATCGCCATCCTTATGGTCGAAGCCTCGCTGAGGATGGGGAGGTGGAAGACCCTGTTACTTTGGTGGCTGGAAAGGGAGGTTACAGATAGGAATAAACCCTCTTGGTTCCCTGTCCAAGTTCCCTGAGCCGGAGTTTTAGCAGCGCATCCCAAAGCACACAGGATCTGGCAAGGGTCTGCGAATCTTATGCTGCTTACCGCACCTCCTTCTCTCCCGCAGTCTCGCAAGCCAGCCTGCTCCGCCTCTACCACCGGTTCCAAGCTCTGGACAGGGAGGAAAAAGGATATTTAAAGTGAGCAGAGCAGCTCTAAAGATCTTTTTTCTGGCCCCATCCCCCTTTCTGACACCTCCATCTGCCTCCTTTGCCTCATTGCTTTGTCTTCACAGCCGTCTAGACCTCCAGCAGATCGGGGCGCTGGCTGTGAACCCCCTGGGGGACCGCATTATAGACAGCTTCTTCCCCAACGGGTGAATCTCTGCGGGCTGGCGGAGGGGAGATGGAAGTGGATGGAGGGAGGCTACAGATAGATGGTGGCTGTCTAGGTGACCAATGTCCTTCTCCATTCCTGCATCTATAGGAGTCAGAGAGTGGATTTCGCAGGCTTTGCCAGGGTCCTGGCTCATTTTCGACCTGTGGATGAGGAAGATGCAACAATCCGAGACCCCAAGCAACCTGAACCCCTAAACAGCAGAATGAACAAACTGCGCTGTGAGTGTGTGAGACCTGCTTAAGCGAGACCCCGAGATTTATCCACACCTGGGAGAGGCCCAGGAACCTCTCCCTCCCCTGTGAGCCCGATGAGGACTTAGTGTTAATTCAGAGAGCCTCAGTTCCCTTCCTCTACCCCGTTCCTTTTCCAGTTGCATTTCAGCTCTATGATCTGGATCGGGATGGGAAGATCTCCAGGAATGAAATGCTACAGGTCAGAAAACCACAGGGTGCATCAGTTGTGGGCAGGTCTGGATGGCTAAATGGAATGGGGTGTGTGTGTGTGTGTGTGTGTGTGTGTGTGTGTGTGTGTGTGTGTGATGAGTAGGAGTGCGCATGATTGTGTGTTAGGTAAGACGTGGGAATGGATGGGATTGGTTAGAAGAATGGACAGGAAGTGAATAGGTACGAGTACGTATAAGATTGGGAATAAAGCATATATTCTCAACTGGGGGGGGTAATTTGGCCTTTTGACTGAATATTTCCCAATGCCTCTAGATACTTATCACTACTGGCATTACAATAGATGTTTATTGGGAATGGGCCAGGAATACTGCTATGCACACTGAAACACCTAGGACAGCCTTCCACACTAAGACATTATCTGGGGCCAAATGTCTATAGTGCCAAGAATCTGGGATAGATGATGACGTTAGGGTGAGGTGGGTGGAGTGGGGGATGGATGTCGATTGGACTCTAAGGTTTAAGGACATATTAGTTTTTGAAGTATGAGATGGAATCATATGGAAGACTAGACAGTGACACAGTGAAGGGCGCTTTCTAGAGGCTCCAGGGGAGACTGAGTTTGGTGAAAAGTTTGGTCCTAACTTGGGGTGAGGCGGGCAAGACTGGAGCTGGAGGAGCAGCCTCTGTGGCTCTTCTCTATGATTACCTCTTCTCTCGACTTCCAGGTCCTCCGGCTGATGGTTGGGGTTCAGGTGACAGATGAGCAGTTGGAGAGCATCACAGACCGAACAGTACAGGAAGCAGATGAAGATGGCGACGGCGCAGTGTCTTTCATGGAGTTCACTAAGGTTAGGAGGCTTGGAGGTCGGGAGCCCCAGGACACAAGGACATGGGAGAGAAAGCTCACTGGAGAATGGGAGAGACTCAGGCATACTGGGGGATGCTAGGACTCCAGGGCAGGAGGTGAGATGGATGCATAGGGCTGAGATTCAAGCCTCTTGACTTAACCACATCCATCTCTCCTCAGTCCTTAGAGAAGATGAACATCGAACAAAAAATGAGCATCCGGATCCTGAAGTGACTCTTGCCTTTGGCTCATGCAAACATCTATGGACTTGGGATTTATCTTCAGGGTCTCTGGATCCCCATAAGCTATATTCTTACTTTGAAGCTATATTTAGGGCTGGGAAAAGGAGTTGGAGGAGTGTGTGCTGAAGTCTCATTTGGTTGAAGATTTGTGAATCAACCAGCCACTATTTGGTGGCAAGTGACTGAAAATCCAACCCAACACGACATGAGTAAAAGGTGAAAAAACAATCACATGGGCTCATGTAATTAGACTTTCCAGAAATAGTAGCCTTTAGGTAAGCATTTTGTCCTTTGGTCCAAGGACAAAAATGATGTCATCAGGACTGAGTTTTGTCACCAAGTGTTTTTCAGCTCGGCTGCCCTCTGCATGGGTTTCATTCTTTCCTTGTGGTGGAAAGGGCCGCCATCACTCCAGGATCGCACATTCCTAGCCCATTAACCCAGAGCGACGACTTCTTCCTTCAAGACCGCCAACCAACCAGCTGGGGTCTTTCCTCTACCTCCAGGGGAATGGAACGTTCTAATTGGCCATGCCTATGTCATACAATCATTCTGAAACCCCAGAAATAAGGTCTGAAGACAGAGTAGAGTGAGAGGTGGTTGCTTTAAGGAAAATGAAGTAATGCTATCTGAAAAACGTGTGTGTATGTGTGTGTGTGTATGGTATGTGTGTGGTGTGTGTGTGTAGTGTGAGTGTGTGTGGGATGTGTGTGGTGTGTGTGTGTGGTGTGTGTGGTATGTGTGTGGTGTGTGTGTGCAGTATGTATGTGTGGGTGGGGGGTAAGTGTGTGTGGGGTGAGTGTGTGTGGGATGTGTGTGGTATGTGTGTGTGTGTGTGTGTGGTAT
>PVIH01017976.1:0-40022 GCA_004025045.1 Sigmodon hispidus | reverse complement strand
TTTTCATACCACCTTTCTGTTTATGAAGCATCTCTTTCAAGGTGTGATGGGATCTTTCCACAACTGCTTGTCCAGTGGGGTTGTGTGGTATCCCAGTAACGTGTTTTATCTCATAATATCCAAAAATCTGCTTCATTTTCTGGGAAACATATGCTGGAGCATTGTCAGTCTTAATTTGATCAGGAATTCCCAATATGGCAATGGCTTCCAGAAGATGAGTGAGTACTGCATTAGCATTCTCATAACTCAGAGCAGTAGCCCATTGCATTCTTGAGTAGGTGTCAATGGTGTGATGAACATATTTCATCTTACCAAATTCTGGGAAGTGAAACACGTCCATCTGCCAAATCTCATTGCTCCTAGTATCCTTAGGATTACTCCCAGCAGGCAAGGATGGTTGATTGTAAAGGGAACACTTGTCACACTTGTGCAAAATTTCCTTGGCTTGATGCCAAGTGATGGGAAAACTCTTCCTTAATCCCTTGCTATTGACATGATGCTTCTTGTGAAATTCTGAGACTTCTACCACATTACCTATCAATAACCGATCAATCTCATCATTACCCTGTGCTAAAGGGCCAGGAAGGCCTGAATGAGCCCTGATATGTGTTACATACATAGAATGTGTTCTATTTCTGATGATATCCTGTAGCTGTACAAACAAAAAGTTTAATTCTGTATCATCAGGAATGAAGTCAGCAGTTTCAATATGAAATACAACTCCTTCTGCATAATGAGAGTCAGTTGTCAGGTTAAGGGGTCCAGGAAAATCCAATAATACCATAATAATGGCATACAGTTCTGCCTCCTGAACAGAATCATAAGGACTCTGTGTCACCTTACTGAAGTTTTCTGATTTATAACCAGCCTTTCCTGTTTTATTTGCATCAGTAAAAAATGTAGGGGCTCCAGAAATAGGTTTATCCTGTACCACACGGGGGAAAATTCAATTAGTCTTCTTTATAAATTGAATCCTTTTGCGTCGGGGATATTTATTATTAATCTCCCCCAGAAACCCACTACAGGCCTTTTGCCAAGGTTCATTGTCTGCCCATAATCGATCAATTTCCTCATTAGTCAAAGGTACAACAATTTCTTCCGGATCCTTTCCAGTCAATTGTCGAAGCCTGAATTTTCCTTTGAAAATCAAATCTGAAATCTTTTCAATATATGTTTTCAATATTTTACTTGGTCTATGTGGCAGAAATATCCATTCTATTATAATATTTTCCCTTTGCATTATGACCCCTGTAGGGAAATATTCAGAAGGCAAAAGAACCAGGATGCAGTTGAGGTCTGGGTCTATACAGTTAACTTGTGCTTCTTGTAATCTCTTTTCCACCAATGCTAATTCTTTCTTGGCTTCAGCAGAGAATTCCCTGGGACTATTCAGATCCTTATTTCCATCTAAAGTTTTGAACAAATGAACCAGTTCATAGTTTTTAATACCAATAACCGGACATATGTGTGCTATATCCCCCAATAGCTTCTGGAAATCGTTAAGTGTCTTTAATCTGTCCCTCTTAAGTTGTAGCTTCTGAGGTCTAATTGTTTGCAAGCCTATTTTATATCCCAAATAATTGATAGAATCCCCATTTTGTATCTTTTCAGGGACAATGTGAAGTCCCCAATCAGGCAAAATCTTCTTCAATTCCTCAAACGGTCTTTCTAAGGTGTTTACGTGTGGGTCCACTAACAATATATCATCCATATAATGGTAAATGATAGATGGTGGGAATTGTTTGTGTATCACTTCCAATGGCTGTCGGACAAAATTTTGGCATAGGGTGGGGCTAGTCAACATCCCTTGTGGAAGGACCCTCCATTGGTACTCTTGTACCAGGTATGAATTATTAAAATTAGGTATAGTGAAAGCAAACTTCTCCCTGTCTTGTTCCTGTAGAGGTATTGTAAAAAAAACAGTCCTTCAGATCAATAACTATTATAGGCCATCCTTTAGGTAGCAAAGAAGGTAAAGGTATACTGGATTGTAGGGTGCCCATGGGCTGAATCTCCTTATTAATTGCTCTTAAATCCGTCACCATTCTCCATTTCCCAGACTTCTTCTTGACCACAAATACAGGGGAATTCCATGGGCTAGTCGATTCTTCAATATGTTGAGCTTGTAACTGTTCCTGCACCAATTTTTCTAAGGCTAGCAATTTCTCCTCTGTCAAAGGCCATTGTTGGACCCAAATAGGTTTAGCCGTCAACCATTTCAAAGGCAGGGCTGTTAGTGTCTTAGGTGTGCTTACAGTTTTAAGACTGCACCATTGTGCAACCTGAATGACCGACAGCTGTTTTATGTAGCCTCTTGAGGTATTACCTTCAAGGCCACGATTAGTTCTTTGGCTAGTATGTAGGCCTGGAGGAATCTTAATTGGAGTGTTCCATTGTCATAAGAGATCACGACCCCATAAGTTCACTGCTATGTTGGCCATGTATGGCTTCAATCTCGCTCTCTGTCCTTCTGGTTCTATGCATTCTAGCCATCTCACACTCTGTTTTATCTGAGACAATGTCCCAATACCTAAAAATTGAACATCTACCTCCTTCAGAGGCCACCTGGGGTGCCAGGCCTACTGAGCTATGATTGAAACATCAGCCCCCGTGTCGACTACGCCCTGCATAAAAATATTGTCTATTCTTATTGTCAACTTTGGTCTTTGTTCATTTATGGAGTTCTGCCAAAATACGTGTTTCATTGGTTTGCTCTATACCATCAACTTCTCTTGTAAGGGCAATCTATTGTCTATGGTTACATGATCTACTGTTTCAGGCTTGGGATTTGTTACTCGTCCTGAGGACACTGCTCTTCCACTGTGACTGGATATGACTGAACCCTTTTTGACTTGGAGGTCTGATTCTTGGGAGATTCCCTGGGGAAGCCCCGAGTTACGTTTCCCAATGGTAGAAGCTTGCCATCTTTGTCTCTTATAGATCGACATTCATTTGTCCAATGTCTGCCTTTGTTACATCTCCTACATAGTCCAGGAGGTAGTGGCTTTCTGTTTAAGTCATTACTGTGATTGGAAAAGTTCCCACATATGCTTTGTGTACAATTTCTATTTATATAGCCTGGCTTACCACAATTGAAGCAAATAATGCCTTGATTTCTCATCTTAGCATTAGCAATGGCTTGACCTACCCAATTCTCTTCATTATGGTGTAGATATTGAACATTAAGTGCATATTGAATCCATTCGCCTAAGGGTGCACCCCTGATCTTTAATGGCATGATCAATTTTTTACATGTCATATTAGCATTATCAAAGGCCAAAGAGAGTATCAATTGTTTCCTAACTTCTGAATTCAACACTGCTCTATTTACAGCCTGAGTCAACCTCTGTAAGAAGTCTGTATAAGGTTCCATTGGACCTTGTTTAATCTGGGTATATGACTCAATTCTCTGTCCTGGGTCCAAAACCTTTTCCCAAGCATTTAAGGCGGCAGTACGACACAGCAACAGAGCATGGTCATCATAAGTAGCCTGAACTGATAAATCAGCAAACTGGCCTTCCCCAAGGATTTGGTCCTTGGAGACGGTAACATTTCAAGTTTGATCTAGAGATTCCAAGGCTTTAGCCTCTTCTCTAAACCAATTCCTCCACTGGAAGTTTTGGCCATTGTTCAACACTGCATTTGCCAAATTCTTCCAGTCATCAGGAATTACTCGATTCTGTGCTGACCATAAGTTCAAGGATTGCCTCACAAAAGATGAGTGTACACCATAGTTCACTATGGCTTCCTTTATTGTCTTTAAATCATTCATGGGTATAGGTTCATAATTGTATCCCACATTGTCAGAAGTCCTTCCACATGGTTGTGGTTTTTTGGCCTCTGCCTCAACTGGGAATAGAGTTGGAGGGATCGGGGGCAGTCCCCTCATGGTAACCACTCTAGGTAAAGAACTTTCCCTGCAGTAGCACCATTTAAGAGGGGGCTCTGGGTTATCTTGAGCAGGTGTTGCCTCAAGATCCTTTTCTAAAACCTCCAAGTGAGCCTCATAATCTTGTAACCTAGTGGTAATGGTCTTTTCCAGTGTTTTATAGTCTTTTATAAATGATCTCTCCGACAATTTCATAGAATGGGAAATTTCATCCATGCCAGACATCTTGCCTCATACTCTCTATGTTGAGATGCCTTAAAATAGTTAAGTATGAAATATATTATCACACAAAAAAGCAAAAGGACTCGTGGGTGGAGATAACCTTCAAATGCATAATCCTGGCAATAATCCTCTATCACCATTGTGACAAAGTGAGAAAAATTCTGAACATTTATCTGGTGAGACATTGTAGAAAGGAGAAAAAAATATGTAGAAAAGAAAAGGAAGAAAAAAATATGCTCAGATGTAATGAGAACTTACGGCCAGCAGATGTTGCTGTCATGATCAGCAGCGGCAGCAATGGTATGGGAAATGAGGTGGCGATTCAGCTGGGAGGGTCTTTCTCAGATCTTTCAACAAATCCTACCAGACGCTCCACTAGAACGGGTCAATCCGTCTCTCAGGAGGTCTGCCTCGCGCAGATTTGTTCCTGGTTGCATACAGGAGGCTCGTGCACAGCTGGTAACCAAAGTCTTTCAGACTGGCTCCGTGGGCGAGTGAGGAACCCGGTGGGTTTGTAGAGTTAGCCCCATGTTCTGGCACCAATTATCACAGTAAAAACCTGCTGTGAGATACATTCTAAATGGGGTTTATTTTGTGAAAATCACTTACAAAACAGATCCGGTTTTAAGAGAAAATGAAAGGATAAGGTTGCAGTGCACCAGAGCCTTTCTAAGGAAGATTCCTCATCCCCACACCATACGTCCAAAATCCCATGCAGCTGGGCTGAACAGTGCACCTGGTCGGGAACTCTCGCAATAGAATGACGGCTTCCTGTCCTGGTCCTCTCCCTCGAAGGTCTACTTCCGGAATCCTTTCCAGTTAACCACGCCCCACTCGTCTCCAGTCCTCTGACACGATCATTCACATATGTAGTTCCTGATTTCCTGATACAATATTATTTCACCAAAAATTCAAGCATTGGTAGAGGAAAGCATCATTGGTAGAGGGAAGTTTCAGCTCTAGCAAGGGAATTGGTGGTTGCTTAGAAAACTGTTCTTTTAAAGGAATATATACCCATGACCATACAGGTATCACATGAAATCAGTACATATGAAAACAGCCCATGAACTTGTGAGGGGTAAGTGGTTGAGGGTATAGGAGAGCAATTTGAGAGGAGTGAATGGGAGATATATTTGACTGAAACATCCATAACAATATATAAAACCCTGACTCATACAATCTTGTCTCTTTCTCTTCAAGAGGACTCTTGAATATTGGTCTAGTGCTTGGCCAGGAATCTCTGCATCTGTCATCATAGATTATGAATGAATACTCTCTGATGACATTAAAGATAGTCACTTGTCTGATTACAGGAGAAGACCAGTTCAGGCACTTTCTCTGTTATTGCTAGGAAGTCTTAGATGATGTCACTTCTGTAGAATTTGTGGTACTTTCCCTGGCACTATGTATCTCTATAACCCCAAAATGCCCTCTTCCACTTTAAGCTGAACAGCTATGGATCCTGGGTGGAACCAATCTTGGCCTTCTATATGTGTGTGACAATTGTATATCTTGGTCTGGTTGTGGGGCTTCTATTAGTGTGATCAGGACTTGTCTCTGGAACTTCAAATATATGCCCCTTGTCCATTGTTGATAAAGGGGAAGGAATTTGGTTTCGTCCCAATTTGATATGCCATGCTTTGTTGACTCCTATATGAGGTCTGCCTCTTTCTGAAAGGAGACTGAGGAGAAGTGAAATGAGGGGTAGAAGACAGGTGGAAAGGAATGGGAAGAGAGAAGAAAGAGGAAGTTGTGGTTGGTGTATAAAATTAATTTGAAATTTAATTTAAAAATTAAAATAAAAAACTCAAAAGAAAAAAAGAAGACAATGAGAAGGTAGAGGGAAATATGTTGAGTAATGAAGGGAACAAGAAAACTGGAGGTTAAGGTAGACATAGTTAAGTTACATATTGTATGTGTGTGGAACTGTTAAAGAATCAATAAAAAATTTTAAAAACCTTTTTAAACTGGTTTTCAATTTAGTGACCTTTTCTATATACAATCATTTAGGGCAGGTAATTTATAGATGATGTTAGCTTCTAAGTGAGACTGGTACATTTAGAGGCAAGTTCCTACATCTAAAGTTGGAGAAAACAGCTTCTCCTTTAAGAGTGTTAGCCCAGCCCATGGGTTCTGGTTCCACTTCTGGGACCAAGTGCTGTCTGCAGAGTCCCAGCACGTTCTGGACCAGGAGCAGATAAACTCTGCCTGTCACCATACCCACAGCTCCTGCTGAGGGAATTTACATGGTGGGTTGGCTACCCACTGCCACCTCAAACTGAGTGAACAGACAACTACAGGGGTCCAGAAAGGACAGACTCAGACTCTGGAGGGGGGGCAGATAAACTCTGCCTGTCACCATACCCACAGATCCTGCTGAGGGAATCTGCACGGCTACCCACTGCCACATCGAACTAAGGGAACTGACAACAACAGAGGTCCCAGGACAGACTCAGACCCTGCCCAGAGGTAAGGAGGGGTCACCAGGCCCAAGCGCCTAAATCCCAGCCAGGGAGGGAGACTTGAACTCCCATCAGTTCAGCTTCTGGGACCAAGTGCTGTCTGCAGAGTCCCAGCATACTCTGGAGCATTAGCAGAGAAACTCTGCCTGTCACCATAACCACAGCTCCTGCTGAGGGAATTTGCATGGCTACCCACAGATACATCGAACAGAGCAAACAGACAACAACTACAGAGGTCCCTGAAGGGTAGATTCAGACCATGCACAGGGAAGTGACAGGAGGCACACAAACCCAAGTGCCACAAATGACCAGAAGCCTTCTAATCATGAACCACTGAAGCCATGGGCAAACATCAGTGCAAAAAATTACATAATAATACAAAGAAAAACATGGTAACTCCAGAAGAGAGTGGTGATCTTACAAATACAAGACCTGAACTGAGCAATGAAGAAGAAACAGAAGGAAGCAACACCAAAAATTCCTTTTTGATGATCATCGAAGCTCTCAAAGAAGATATGAGAAAAAGCCTTAAAGAAATAGAAGATAATACAAACAAAAAATTGGAAGAGATGAACAAATCTATGAAAGAAACATGCCAGGAACTAAAAGCTGAAATAAAAGCTGAAATAAAAGCTGAAATAGAAGCAATAAAAAGGCAAAAATGAGGCAAAGATGGAAATAGAAAACCTGAAGAAAAAACCTGGAACCACAGATACAAGCATAACAAACAGAGTTCAAGAGATGGAAGATAGAATGACTGAAGTGGAAGACTCAGTAGTTCAAATAGATATATCAGTCAAAGAAAATAGTAAAACTAAAAAAACCATAACGCAAAATGTTCAGGAAATCTGGGACACCATGAAAAGGCCTAATTGGAGAATAATAGGAATAGAAGAAGGAGAAGAATACCAGCCCAAAGGCACAGATAATGCTTTCAATAAAATCATAGAAGAAAACTTTCCTAACCTGAAGAAGGATATGCCTATAAAGATACAAAAACAGAACACCAAATAGATATGATCTCCCAAAAAAGTCAGCGCGCCATATTATAATCAAGCCACAAAACATACAGAACAAAGAAAAAAATTTAAGAGCTGCAAAAGAAAAGGGCCAACTCACTTATAAAGGCAGACCCATCAGAATAATGCCTGACTATTCAATGGAAACGAAGAAAGCTAGAAGGGCTTGGTCAGAAGTTATACAGATGCTAAAACAGCATGGCTGCCAAACTAGAATACTATACCCTGCAAAACTATCAATCACCATAGATGGAGTAAACAAGGTATTTCAGGACAAAGACTGAAAGAATATCTATCTACCAATCCAGCACTACTGAGAGTATTAGAGGGAAAACTCCAACCTAAGGACCCCTGATACACCCATGAAATCACAAACAATCAATAAGTCCACAGAAGAATACCCTAGAGAAAGGAAATATAAACAAGTTACCACCAAAAATGGCAGGAAATATGAATCAATGGTCACTAATTTCCCTTAATATCAATGGTCTCAATTCTCCTATAAAATGTCTCACACTAACAAGACAGATACAACAACAGAAGCCATCCTTCTTTTGTCTACAAAAAACACACCTCAACCACAAAGACAGACACAGGCTTAGAATAAAGGGTTGGGAAAGGATTTTCCAGTCAAACGGTCCTAAGAAACAAGCAGGGGTTGCAATCCTAATATCTAACAGAGTAGACTTTAAGCTAAAAGCAATTAAAAGTGACCAAGATGGCCACTACTTATTCATCACAGGAAAAAAGGGTCAAGAGGAGATTTCAATCTTAAATATTTATGCCCCTAATATAAGGGCACCTACTTATGTAAAAGAAACACTGCTAAAGCTCAAATCCCACATCAATTCTTACACCCTAATAGTGGGAGACTTCAATACCCCACTTTCAACCCTGGATAGATCAACCAGACAGAGTCTAAACAGAGATATAAGGAGTCTCAATGAGGTTATGATGCAAATGGATTTCATAGATATCTACAGAACATTCCAACTAAAGGCAAAAGATTATACATATTTCTCAGCTCCTCATGGAACTTTCTCCAAAATAGACCACATAATTGGTCATAAAGCAAATATCAACAGATACAAAAAAATGGAAATAATCTCTTGTAACATATCAGACTACCAGGGCCTAAAGTGAGAGTTCAACAACCTCAAAACCCAAAGAAAGCCTACTAACTCATGGAAACTAAACATCAATCAGCTGAACCATCTCTGGGTCAAGGAAGAAATTAAGAAAGAAATCAAAGCCTTCCTAGAATTCAATGAAAATGAATCTACAATGTATCCAAACTGGTGGGACACAATGAAAGCAGTCTTAAGAGGAAAATTCATAGCGCTAGATGACTATCTGAAAAACCTATAGAAATTCCACAATAGAGACCTAACAGCACAGCTGAAAGCCTTAGAACAATAAGAAGTGAACTCAACTAGATGGAGTAGACAGCAGGAAATAATCAAACTTAGAGCTGAAATCAATACAATTGAAACAAATAGAACAATACAAAGAATCAACGAATCTAAGAGCTGATTCTTTGAGAAAGTTAACAAGATAAATAAGCCCTTAGCCTAACTAATCAAAAAACAGAGAGAGTGTTCAAATCAACAAAATCAGAAATATAAAGGGAGACATAACAACAGACTCCCAGGAAATATAGAGAATTATCAGATCATATTTTGAATATCTGTATTCCACAAAAATGGAAAACCTAGAAGAAATGGACAGCTTTCTGGACAGACACCATCTACAAAAATAAATGAAGATCAGATTAATTTCCTAAACAGGCTTATAACACTTAAGGAAATTGAAGCTGTCATTAAAAACTTCCCCAAAAATAAAAGCCATGGCCCAGATGGTTTCAGTGCTGAATTCTACCAGACATTCAAAGAAGAATTAATACCGTTACTCCTCAAACTATTTCACACAGTAGAAACTGAAGGAATATTGCCAAATTCGTTTTATGAGGCCAAAATCACCCTAATACCCAAGCCACTCAAAGACACAACAAAGAAGGAGAATTACAGACCAAATTCCCTCATGAATATTAATGTGAAAATTCTCAACAAAATTTTGGCAAACCGTATACAGCAATGTATAAAAGATATCATCCACCACGACCAAGTAGGCTTCATCCCAGAAATGCAGGGCTGGTTTAACATACGAAAAACTGTAAATGTTATCCATCATATTAACAAACTAAAGGAACAAAACCACATGAACACATCCTTAGATGCGGAAAAGGACTTTGAGAAAATCCAACACTCCTTTATGATTAAAGCCCTGGAGAGATCAGGAATTCATGGAGAATACCTAAATGTAATAAAGGCGATTTACAAGAAGCCAACAGCCAGTATCAAAGTTAATGGAGAAAAATTCAAAGCAATCCCACTAAAGTCAGGAACTAGACAAGGATGTTCTCTCTCCCCTTATCTATTCAATATATTTCTCGAAGTTTTAGCTAGAGCAATAAGGGAACGAAAAGAGATTAACGGCCTAGAAATTGGAAAAGAAGAAGTGAAGCTATCTCTATATGCATATGATTATTGTTTACATATGTGATCCACAAAATTCTTCCAAAGAACTGCTACAGCTGATAAACACCTTCAGCAATGTAGCAGGATACAAGATAAACTCAAAGAAATCAGTAGCCCTTCTATACACTAAAGATAAAAGAGCTGAAAAAGAAATAAGGGAAACATTACCATTCATAATAACTGCAAATAGTATTAAATAACTTGGAGTAACTATACCAAAGAAGTAACAGACCTATTTGACAAAAATTTTAAAACATTGAAGAAAGAAATTGAAGAGGATATCAGAAAATGGAAAGCTCTCCCATGTTCCTGGATCGGTAGGATCAACATAGTAAAAATGGCAATTCTACCAAAGGCAATCTACAGATTCAATGTACTGCCCATCAAAATCCCAACACAATATTTTTTGGACCTTGAAAGAACAATACTCAATTTCATTTGGAATAACAGGAATGCCAGGATTGCCAAAACAATTTTACTCAACAAAAGAACCTCAGGAGGTATCACCAACCAGGACTTCAAGCTATACTATAGAGCTACAGTAATAAAAACAGCCTGGTACTGGCATAAAAACAGACTTGTGTACCAATGTAATAGAATTGAGGTTCCAGACATTAATCCAAAAACCTATGAACACCTGATCTTTGACAAAGAGTCCCAAAACATTCAATGGAAAAAAGATAGTATATTTAACAAATGATGTTGGCATAGATGGATGGAATTGTGCAGGAAAATGCAAATAGATCCGAACCTGTCACCCTGCACAAAACTCAAATCCAAGTGAATCAAAGACCTCAACATAAATCCAGCCACTTTAAACTTGACAGAAAAGAAACTGGGAAATGTATTTCTATGAATTGGCACAGGTGACCACTTCCTAAATATAACACCAATGGCACAGACACTAAGACCAACAATCAATAAGTGGGATCTCCTGAAGCTCGGAAGCTTCTGCAAAGCCAAGAACACTGTCAATAGGACAAAACGACAGCCTACATAATGGGAAAAGATTATCACCAACCCTACAAGTGATAGAGGACTGATCTCTAAGGTATATTAAGAGCTCATGAATTTAGAGCCCAAAACCTTGAATAACCCTAACAAAAAATGGGGTACAGATCTTAAAAGGGAATTCTCAGCAGAGAAACTAGGAATAGCTGAAAGGCACCTGAAAAAGTGCTCTTCACCTTTAGCCATCAGAGAAATGCAAATCAAAACAACTTTGAGATACCACCTAACACCTGTTAGAGTGGCTAAGATAAAAGGCACAGATGACAGCCTATGTTGGAGAGGATGTGGAACAAGGGGAACACTCCTCCATTGTTGGTGGGCGTGTAAGCTTGTTCAGCCACTTTGGAATGCAATATGGTGGTTTCTCAGAAAATTGAGAATCAGTCTCCCCAAGGACCCAGCAATACCACTTCTATGTGTATACTCTAAAGAGGCACATTCACACTCCAAAGGTATTAGCTCAACTATGTTCATAGCAGCATTATTTGTAATAGCAAGAACCTGGTAACAACCTAGATGTCCCTCAACTGAAGAATGGATTAACAAAATATGGTACATCTACAAAATGGAATACTACTCAGTCATAAGAAAAAAATGATATCCTAAAATTTGCAGGCAAGTGGATGGATCTGGATAATATCCTCCTGAGCGAGGTGTCACAATCTCAGAAAGATAAGCAGGGGATGTACTCACTCATTAGTGGTATCTAAACAAACAAACAAACAAGAAAAAAGCCAAGCATGCCCAAGCTGCAATCCACAACCACTGAACAGCTTGGGATCAGAAACACCCTGGACTGACCTTTCGGACCCCACTCCAACTATAGGAACACCTGACTCACTCTTGAGAGAGGGGGGATAAAACTGGATTTGCCAGGAGTGGAGACTGATCCAAGCATTCTTGGGTCAGTGGCACCATAGGACTGTCTACTCCCTGCCCAGGGAGGGGATGGGGAGTTGCGGAGAAGAAAAATGACCTGATGTGTTGGGAGGGGGAAGGGACCTTGAATAAGGATATACAGGGATGGAAAAAAATTCAGAGGGAAAGCTGAACACAAAGTAAATATATGTGTAGCAATCTTATTTGCATTATCACCCTTGATAAGTCATGCTTATGATTTTTATCCTTTTTATAGGTATTGTTAACTTTTCATCATTTCAAATTCATTTTACATTTTTTTGATAAATACAAAATAAATAAAGGAGAATAAAAAAGAAAAAAAATGTTCAAGGAAAGATTCCAGTGAGGAACAAGGCAAGTAGAAGAAAGAAAATAGTACAGATAAATAAGATAATGAACATCAACTGATCTCTTATTATCAAAATGAACATGGTTTTATATTTTAGCCCAGGGATTTATTAAATGCTATTTCTAAATTAGTAATACTCTAAGGCAGATTAAATCTATTTAAAATTTATGAAATAAAATAATGTACTCATTCTTGGCACACCAAAAAAAAAAAAAAAAAAAAACCAAAACAAAAAAAAAACCCGAAAAACAACAACAAAATAATACAAAAAACAAAAACAAAAAAAACGATTGTTAGCCCAGTCAGGTGTGTTTTCTGTTAGTTTACTTGCTTGATTGCTTGGAGAAGTTCTGTTGTTGTTGTTTGTTTCAACTAAATGTAACTAAATGTACTGGAGAACCTGAAAGAGAATACACTAAAGTTGTTAACTCATTCTGTATCATTTTTTAGGTTATCTTTTGTAAACTTTGCTCACTGTGATACTAAATTCTCTACTTATGAATAGGTCTATCTTATTTAGTTTTTGAATGTTCTCTTTGGTGTTAAACTGAGCTTACTTAGAAATATATGCTTGGAATTCAACATTCTCAAGAGTTTGTCTTCCCCTTTCTAAGCTTTCCTGTGATTAATTATATATTCTATAAATAAATTCCTCTAAATTCTCTCTTTAGGGAAAGTGTTGCTTTGTTAACAGCCCCAGTAGCTTATTGCTTGTTTTAAGTAAAAAACTTTCTCTTTTGTCTTTTATTTCTTTAGTGTGATTTTGGGTTTTTATTTACTGAGATACAAGAATTCTATATTGAGTTAAAAGATCGTATATAAGATTTTAGAAGTCTCTGATTTCTTTTGAATTCATGATTTTAAAAACTAGCTGTTTATTGTTCTACACTGTTGACATCATATTTAAGAATAATGATGAAGTGAGAAACATGGACATTGTCTTGTACATACATAAAGTTCAGAATGAGAAGGTAAATAAAATGAAATATTGCTAATAAAATCTAAAATTATGTAATGTCTTTACAATTTTAGTTGTAATCACTATATAAATATTATAAAATTGTATTATATTTATCCATATTCATTTAGCATGTTTTTGAGGAAAACACTCATGTTTGCTTTCTTCCTTTAATTCAAAACATTTGCTATCATCTTTGTCCATCAACAGCTGGATTATGGTCCAAGATTGGAATCATAGGAAGAGAATACTTTTTTATAATTTTTTTTATTTAAAAAGTTTTTTCTCATGTCTTTCACTGCTTTTCCTCCCTTCTCTCTTCCCTATCATCCTTCAGCCTCCCACCCACCCAATCCCCCATCTATCTGAGAGGAATTGCAAGGAATCCCAAAGTGAGCCATTTCAAGCTGGCACATCCAGTTGAAGTATGTCCAAGTCCTTTCCCCAGTATCAAGGCTGAGTAGAGTGTTCTTCTACAGAGAATGTGTTCTGAGAAAAGAGTTCATGGCCCAGGATTGAACTCTGGTTCTATTGCAAGAGGCTCCACAAACTTCCCATGCTGTTTAACTATCATCTATATTCAGAGGGTTCAGTTCCTTTCCATAAAGGTTCCTTGGTGATTATTTCAGAGTCAGTTAGAGCTACAGTAATAAAAACAGCTTGGTACAGGCTTAAAAAACAGACTTGGGGGTGGATGGAATCAAATCAAAGACCCAGATCCTAACCCATACAACTACAAAAATTGATTTTTAGCAAAGAGAACAAAAATATAGAATGGAAAAAATATATCATCTTCCACAAATGGTGCTGGCATAACTGGTTGGTGTTATGTAGAAGAACGCAAATGAATTCATATCTATCATCCTGAAAGAAACTCAAGTCCAAGTGGATCAAAGACCTCAAAATATAATCACTTAACTAAATTTTATAGAAAATAAAGTACTTCCTAGATGTGATGAGAATTCTGAGGGCTTGTTAGAAGACTCAAACAAAAGAAGGCAAGATTCTTATGACCTCAGATTTTTCAAAACACAGAATTGTTTTTGGAATAAGCATTTGAACTCCTACCAGTTGTAGTCAATAGGAATGAGTTTACTTCAAATTATTCAAATAAATTGTCTATTTTTGATTATTTATAAATAACTCAATTGAAAAATGGGGTTCAGAACAAAAACATGAATTCTCAGCAGAAGAATTACCAATGGTTGAAAGATACTTGAAAAATTACTCAACATCTTTAGCCATAAGAGAAATGCAAATCCAAACAACTTTGAAAAACCACCTTTTACCTGTCAAAATGGCTAAGATCAAAAACACAGATGAAAGCCTATGCTGGAGAGAATGAAAAGTAAGGGGAAGGCTGATCAATTGTTGGTGTGAGTGTCAACTTGTTCAACCACTGTGGAATACAGTATGGAGGTTTTTCAGAAAACTAAAAATCACTCTCCCTAAGGATCCAGTAATATCACTGCTAGGCATGTACCTTAAAGGTGCACATTTACACTCCAAGGCATTAGCTTAACTATGTTCATAGCAGCATTATTCATAATAGCATGAAGCTGGAAACAACCTAGTTGCCCCTCAACTGAAGAATGTATTAACAAACTGTACTACATCTACATGTTGGAGTATTACTCAGCAGTAAAAAAAAAGTAAAAAAAAATAAAATTCTAAAATTTGAAGGCAAATGGATGGATTTGGAGAATATCCTCCTGAGCGAGGTATCACAAACCCAGAAACATAAGCAGGGGATGTACTCATTCATTAGTGGACTTAACAACAACAACAAAAGATTTCATGATAAACAAGAGCTCAAGGCTAGAGCATAGCCAAAGGATACACTGCCTCACTTCTGCATTGATGGCCTCTGGCAGGGGTATGAGTAAAGAAAGACTTTTATATAAGGATCTAGCCACAGGGAGTTTAATTATGCTTCAGTAAGTAGATGAACTGCATGAATGGAGATTTTTGTAAATGGGGAGTTTATAAGTGTGGGTATGAAACTGAAATGACTGGTAACTGAGTTTGATGGGGTGCATGAAGTAAAATTACCGAATAATAAATATATGCTGGCTAAATAAGCTTACACTCCCACCAACAATGGAGGAGTGTTCCCCTTGTTCCACAACCTCTCTGTCATATAGTATCCTCCGTGTTTTTAATATTAGACATTCTGACAGGTGTAAGGTGATATCTCAAAATTGTTTTGATTTGGATCTGTCTGATGCTGAAAGATATTGAGCACTTATGCATGTGACTTCCAGCTATTTGTATTTCTTCTCCTGAGCATTCCCTTTTTAGTTCTGAACTTCACTTTTAAAGTGGGTTATTTATGGTTTGGTGCTCCAGCTTCTTGAGTTCTCTATATATTTTAGAGATCAGTCCTCTGTCACTTGTAGTGTTGTTAAAAACTCTTTTACTATTTTGTAGGTTGTTGTCTTGTCTTATTAACTGTGTCTTTGGCTTTAATAGAGGTTCTCCGTTTTAGGAGATCCCACTTACTGATAGTTGTTGTTAGTGTCTGTGCTACTGGTATTATATTCAGGAAGTGGTCACTTGTGCCAATGCGTTGGAAAGTATTTCCCACTTTCCCTTCTATCAAGTTCAGTGTAGCTGGGTTTATGTTAAAGTCTTTCATACACTTCAATTTGAGTTTTGTGCAGGATGCTAGGTTTGAATCTATTTGCATTTTTCTACACAATACAATCCAATTATGGTAACACCAACTGTTGATGATATTATCTTTTTCCATTGACTATTGTGTGCCTCCTTGTAAAAAATCAAGTGTTCATAGGTGTGTGGACTGGGACTTAAATTTGATTACAGTAATCCACAACTTCGTTTTTATGCCAATTTGAAGCTGTTTTTTTGTTTGTTTGTTTGTTTTGTTTTTTTCTAAGTGGAGCACCTAGTGAATATGCCTGTGCTGATCAACTGGTTGCTTAGGGCTCATGGGTTTCAGAAGGTTTCGAAATCATATAATTGAAAAGCACATATTGTTTTAAATCCAGTCTATACCAGAGAAGATTCCATTAGGTGACACTAAGCCTGACATGTTTTAGTAGGTTATTGGTGAATATTTTTTTATTATGAATAAAGATGTCACATTTTCTATCCCTGTATATCCTTAATCAAAGTCCCTTTTCCCTCCCACCACATCAGGTCATTCTTTCTTCTGCACATCTCCCCATCCCCCTCATGAGCAGGGGATCCCAATGTCCCAATTATGCTTCATTCAGCCTTCACTCCTGGCAAATACACTTATCTCTCCCCAACATCAGGACTGAGTCCGGTGTTCCTCCAGGGGGTATGGGATCCAAGGGGTCTGTTCAAGGTGTTTCTGATTCCAAGCTGTTCAGTGGTTGTGGTTTGCAGCTTGGGCATGCTTTGTTTTTTCTTGTTTTTTTTTTTTGCTTGTTTAGAGTCCACCAATGAGTGAATACATCCCCTGCTTATGTTTCTGGGTTTGTGATACCTCGCTCAGGAGGATATTCTCCAAATCTATCCATTTGCCTCAAATTTTAGGATATCATTTTTAGGTTTCTAGGTCTGTTTAGGTATTTAATCTGATCTTCATTTAATTTTGGTAAATGGTTCCTGTCTAAAAAGCTGTCCATTTCTTCTATGTCTTCCATTTTTGTGGAGCATAGATTTTCAAAGTATGACTTGATAATTCTCTGGATTTCCTGGGAGTCTGTTGTTATGTCCATCTTTTCATTTCTGATTTTGTTGATTTGGATACGCTCTCTCTCTGCTTTTTGATTAGTTTGGATAAGAGCTTATCTATCTTGTTGACTTTCTAAATGAACCAACTCTTTGATTCATTGATTATTTGTATTGTTATTTTTGTTTCAATTGTATTGATTTCAGCTCTTAGTTTGATTATTTTCTACTGCCTACTCTTTCTAGGTGAGTTTGCTTCTAATTATTCTAAGGTTTGCAGCTGTGCTTTTAGTTCTGTAGTGTGGGAATTCTCTAGGTTTTTCACGTGGGCATCTAGTGCTATGAATTTTCTTCTTAAGTCTGCTTTCATTGTGTCCCACAAGTTTGGGTACGTTGATTCATTTTCATTAAATTCTAGAAAGACTTTGATTTCTTTGTTAATTTCTTTCTTGGCCCAATAGGTGGTTCAATGTGTGATGTTTAGTTTCCATGTGTTGGTAGGCTTTCTGTGATTTTTGATATTGTAGAACTTTAACTTTAGGCCCTGGTGGTCTGATATGATACAAGGGATTATTTCCTTTTTTTTGATTCTAATGATATTTTCTTATGCCAAATATGTGCTCAATTTTAGAGAAATTTCCATGAGGTGCTGAGAAATATGTATTTTTCTTTGCATTTTTGGTAAAGCTTATGTAAATATCTATTAACTCCATTTGCCTCATAACCTCTATTGGACTCCTGATTTCTCTTTTGAGTCTCTGTCTGGATGACTTATCCAAGGGTGAAAGAGGAGTATTGAAGTCTCCTACTATTAGTATGTCAGATTTGATACTTGGTTTTAACTTTAGTAGTGTTTCTTTTACATATGTAGTTTCCTTTGTGTAACGAGCATAGATATTCAGCATTGAAGTACATCTTGGTGAATTCTTTTCCTGAGATGAATAATTAGTGACCTTCCTGGTCTCTTTTTATTTATTTTAGTTTAAAGTCTATTTTGTTAGATATTAGAATGGCTATGCTAGCTTGTATTTTAGGGCCATTTGGTTGGAAAGTCTTTTCTCAACCCTTTACTCTGAGCCTGTGTCTGTCTTTAAAGTTGAGGTGAATTTCTTATGTGAAGTAGAAGGATTGTTTGATTTTGTATCCATTGTGTTAAAGTGTCTCTTTTCTTAGTTGTACTGAGTACAGTGATATTAAACAATGTTAATGACCAATAACCAATATTTCCCATCATCTGTGGTAGTAGCTTGTATTTCCTTTTTTGGGGGGAGCAATGGTGTTCTTCTGTGGGCTTTTCAATTTTCTATGGTCACATGGGTGTTTCTGTTTTCTTTAGGATGTAGTTTTTCCCCTAGGGCTTATTTTAGGGCAGGATTTGTTGTTAGGTTTTGTTTAAATCTGGTTATGTCATGAAATATCTTAACTCCATCTATGTTGATTGATAGTTTTGCTGGGTATGGTAGTCTAGTTTGGCATCCCTGCACTTTTAGTGTCTGTATAATGTCTGACCGGGATCTTCTTGCTTTCATTGTTTCCATTGAGTAGTCAGGTGTTATTCTGATGTATCTGCCTTTATTGGTGATGTGACATTTTTCCTTTGTTACTCATAGTACGTTTTCTTTGTTCTGTAGGTTTTTAGTCTTGATTCTTATATGGCAAGTAGACTTTTTTGTGAGTCTTGTCTGTTTGGTGTTCTGTAGGCTTCCTGTATTTTTATAGACATTTCCTTCTTTAGGTTGGGGAAGTTATATTCTATGAATTTGATGAATATATTTTCTGTGCCTTTGAGCTGGTATTCTTCTCCTTATTCATTCTAGTTATTCTCAGTTTTGGTCTTTTCATGGGTTCCCATATTTCCTGGACATTTTGTGTTATGACTTTTTTTGGTTTTATTGTTTTCTTTAACTGATGTATCTATTAACACTATTCAGTCTTTCACATCAGAGATTGTTCCGATTCTTCCATCTCTTGGCTTCTGTTGTTTATGCTTGAATCTGTGGTTCCAGGTCTTTTATTTTAGAATTTCTTCTTCTAGTTTTGTCTCAGATTGTGCCTTTTTTATTGCTCCTATTTCAGTTTTTAATTCTTGGTAAATTTCTTTCACCTGTTCTCTTTTATTTGGTTTTCTTTATTTTCCTTCAGGGCTTTGTTCATCTCTTTTAATTTTCTGTTTATATTTTCTTCTATTTCTTTAAGAGATTTTTTTTTATATCCTCTTTTAAGGCTTCTATTAGTTTCATAAAGCTGTTTTTAAGTTCATTTCCTTCTGCTCCCTTTTCACTGTTATGTTCAGGTCTTGAAGCTATAGAACCACTTGCTTCTTCTGGTGGTGTCTTGTTAACCTTTCTATTATTGTATTTATTCTTGCACTGCTGTCTGCCCATTGTTTTCCCCAATTCACTTTTGGTTAGTGCTTGGTTGCCTCTTAGTGGTTTATTGGTCTGAGCATTCTTATTCAACTATGTGTTCAGAGGGTCAGCTGCTCTCTTGATATCAGATTACTATGGTGCCAGTTGTCACCTCTTGGCCTCTCACCTCTCAGCTGTCTGCCCAAAAACTCAGCTGTTCCCCTGCTTTTGTTAAGCTAACCATGTTCTGGATGGGCTGTGCTCTAAGCTGGATGCCAAGTGAAAGTTTTTCGGCCTGGGTTCAGGTGCCGGAAGTCAACATCTGTCCTCTGACCTCTCAGTTGTGCTCCTAGGGACTCCTCTGCTTGCCTGCTGGTATTACACCATCCGTGGTCTGGGCAGACTCTATTCCCAGCCAAATCTGTGTTTCTTACCTCTCAGCCATGTGCCCAGGACCAAGGGACTCAGCTGCCCCCCTGCTGCTATTTTCCAAGCCATGATCTGGGCGAATTGTGTTACACAGAGGAGCAGAGTGGTCATCTCAGGGCCTGGGTTCAGGTGGTACTCTTCTATTTCTTTAAGGGAATTTTTTAGTATCCTTTTTAAGGCTTCTATAATTTTATAAAAGTGTTTTTAATTTTGTTTCCTCTTAATTACTCTGTTCATGTCTTGGTGTTGTAGAACCACTACCTTCTTCTGGTGGTGCCTTGTTGTTCTTTATACTGTTATATCTATATCTATATCTATCTATCTATCTATCTATATCTATATATGTATATATATTTATATACCTATATATAGATATATATACTTGCACTGGCATCTACCCATTGCTTCCTTGGTTCACTCTTAGTCAGCATTTATGTGGATCTTAGTCAGTTGTGGCTACAGGGGTTGTGTTTCTCCAGTGTGCTCTCGATACAGAGTCGGCATGCTCTCTTACTCTGCTCTAGACATGAGGTCTGCACAATCTGAAGATGTCTGTGTGATGTCACAGCTTGCTTTGGAGGTGAGGTTTGGCCATGGGAAGGCCCTCCTGCTATGCATTTCTGGGGATTTCTAGGGAAGGTTTCTTTCAGCTTTGTTTGTCTCAGGGCAGGACTGCTTGTGAGTTCAGAACTGGGGCTGTATCCCCAGTCTCACAGAGTATGTCCCTGGGTGGCCTAGGAGTTGCAACCTTCTTACCTCTCACTCTGCTCTGTACCCAGGCTCTGTGTGAACTAAAGATGTCTGTCTGTCAATGTCATTTTTTTCCTTCATCTATATTGGTTTATTTAGATTTTTTGTTGTAGAATCACTAGATTCTGGTGTTATCATAATGTTTTTTTATGTTGATATATGTGTGTGTATGTGTGTGTGTATTTTTGCACTGATATCTGCCCATTTCTTCCCCAAATCCATGTAAGATTTGTCTGTATCTCAGGGAGCTGATCTTGGTCCAATCTCTTCTGGCTTGTCTGTCTCTCAGCAAGCCTCTCTTTGTTTGATATTGACATTTGGTTCACTTGGAGGTAGTATATTTTTTGTCATAGTGAGCTGTATTTTCTTCAATAGGATCTTGCTACTTCTTTGTTTCACGATTCCAATCTTATTCCAATAGGATCATTTGATCCAGTAAAAGCTCTTGATTCTATTGAATCTCTTAATCCAGTAAAGGCTCTTGATCCAATAGGTACTTGCAGACTATGCATCTCAGGTAGCCTCTGCAGTAGTCAGGTATTGGTACAGATTGAGTGTTGGGACAAAATTTGAAGATGACAATGTTCTACCAACTGGTATGTTAATGGGGAGTTTTGTTCCACTTCATTTGGAAAACAATAGGTTGAAGTGGGGTTCTAAATGCTATAACCCAGGGCTTAGGTCACAGAAACTGAGCTCTATGTCTGGACTGGATGAAGTGTTTACTTCTTAATCCAAAAGGTACTGATGCACTGTAGGTCTCAGGTAGCTGCTGAAGTCTCCTAGTGATAGGATGGATTGGGGTGTGGGGCAGAATTTGAAGATGTGGTATCCAACAGCTCGGGTTTTAATAGGAAGTTCTGGGCTAACGTGGTTTTCCCTGCTTCCCTGGAGTTAGGGAAGAGAGATGTGGGGGTGGTATTCCAAGGATTGTGTCCCTGGGTCTAGGTTATAAAGACTGGGCACTCTGGCTGAGCTGGGTGAACTGTCACTCACCTCTTAATCTAATAGGTGCTGATACACTGCAGGTCCAGGTAACTGCTGAAGTCTCCTAGTGATGAAATGGATGCATAGTTGGGGTTGGATTTGAAGATGAGGATTTCTAAAAATCCTAGGTTTTAATGGCGAGTTCTGAGCCATAGGATTTTTCTGGCTGGCCATGAATTGGGAGTTCTCATTATTTCTTTAAAATAGTCTTTTTTTATTTATTCATTAAGGGCTTTTATTATCTCCATAAAGTTATTTTTAATGTTGTTTCTTTCTGCTTCTAAATTGAAATATTCCAGTCTTGCTGTTGTAAAAACACTAGATTCCGGTGGTGCCATATTGTCTCCTATGATGTTATATGAATTTCTGTACTTGCATCTGGTCATCACTTCATTGGATTGGTGTAGGATTTGTCTGCATCTCAGAGAGCTGATCTTGGTCCAGTCTGTTCTGGCTTTGTCTTTGTCTCAGGAAACCTCTCTTCATCCAATTTGAGCGCTTGGTCCACTTGGAGTTAGAGTATTCTGTGTTGTAGATTGCTGCTCTTGGTGCAATAGGAACTGGCTGCTTCTGTGTCTCAGGGATCTGCTGTTGTTCAAATAGGAGCTCTTGATCTAATAGGATACAATCAATTCTATGTCTCAGGGTGATGGATTGGTTTGTGGGATAGGGTGGGTCTTGTGGAATGCAGGGTTCAAAAAACCTCAGGTGTTAATGTAGGATACTAGCACACAAGAATCTTTTCTGCTAGACTGGAAATAGGATATCAATGTGGAAAAATGGGGGTCTAAATATTGTACCCTGTAGCCTACATCCTTGAGATTGGGTCATCTGGCTGTGCTGCATGAAGTGTCACTCACTGTTTGATATAATACAGGCTGGCAAAAACTGTCTCAGGAAGCAGCTGAAATCACTGGGTGATGGGTGGTTTGGGAGATGGTGTGGGTCCTGTAGATTGCAGAATTTAACTTACTGAGGTGTTACTGAAATCTGCATTATCTATTGACTCCATGTTCTCAGTTCTCATTATTTCTAGGGTGATAAATAATCAATCACAAATTGTTCACATGATTAAATTACTTCTACTGTTCCATCATTACACACTCTTGTTATAGATCTCTTTCTTCAATCTTTGATTGTAAATAGTAATGTAATACAGATGACAGTTAATATAATTTGTTGATCACATATACTGATAGATTAATATTACCTCAAGAAGGAAATGTTCAATGTATAGAGATAAACATAACATTTGTATTGAAACATTAGAATAATATAAAAGAATACATGTATATGTTTTTATGACACAAGTACACCAAAAATGAAATTCTAAATAGTGCAGATTAATTCTTACATAATCTTGTTTGTTGGAGTGATTACTTTCAACTTCCATTTCTGGAAAGCCTTAGGAAGAAGGTAATATTTAGAGTATGTCTTTAAGAAGTGAATGGCATAAACAGATTGGCTAGGTACAGTAACAACTGCTCAGACTAATTTTTTCCTAATATTCTTGTGTTTATTTGAATTTAAGAAACATGATATAGGAACCTGTAATTTCATTCAAGCTTTTACTCACTTGTTTAAAAATTAATGACACTAGGTGTCCAACAGTATTTCCTAGGAAAACCAGCATGACTAAAGCATAAATAGCTTTATAAAATTTACATTTGTGAATACGTATGGTACAACTACAGAAGTGTCTGTAGCCTCAAACTGATACTCATTTCTTAAGCATTTTCTCTAATATTTGCACAATCATTGTACTCTTACCATACACCTTAATATTCTTAACTATACATAACCAGGCATGCAAGTAAAACTTCTCTAATGGTGTGTATAAAAGTCAACATTTTTTATTGAATTAATAATTGCTTAATCAGCAAGCCAAGATCCCAAATATAGTATCATTGTACTGAGGGTGCTTGTTTTAAACATACTCCACTGCTATTCACAACTTTGTCACTTTTTTCCTAAATACAAGTTGTGATTGGAGCATTATGTATATTTAAAGAGATAAATAGGTTTTACATTTGTAGATTCTTAATTAAAATTTTGATAATTTCTTTCAATATGAAAAGAAATATCTCCATCAATGGGATCAAAATCCTCCTAGAAATAACTAAGAAAGGCATAAACACAAATTAGCAAAGGTTTTTCCATTTTCACCATTGCTTATGTTTTCTGTCCCTACCCTGAGAGCTTTTCTTCTTTAAAGAACTTGGTATATGATTGAAATCAACTTTGTTGAGCTGATTGCTTTTTTCTTCTTTTTTTTTTCTATTCTTCCTTTCCCCTTTACTATCTAGATCATTATGATCTAATGTAATTAAAAGTCTATGTTAAGGGAAATAATTATATTAAAATGTAAACATAAACTGTAAATTACTCTGTCATACAGGTTTGAATGACTTGCTGGCTGACAATTGTCTTCTCTTTTAGATTCTTTACTAGAAAAACATAGTCCTAGCCTTTTGTTTTCTCCTCATTAATTTTAGAAACATAATTTTTACACACATTATATGCTGGGATTTTTATGTAAGAAGTCAACTTTTAACTTAATAACTCATTTCTCCTCAGAGAGTGATGTAACCATAACATTAAAAGTTTCCATAGTATAAAACCTCTTTTTTTCATTAGCTAGATATCTTTAATTTAATGGACATTTCACATTTCAATTAATTGTTAGAATACCTTAAATTTTAAGATCTTTTTATTTAAATATTTTTCAACATTATATGCATGTGTCAGGTAGAATGATAATAGACAATGTTAAATTATCTAATTGTTCCTGAGACTTAATATGTTTGTTTTATTATGCAACAAGTTCTGTTTTCAAGATTTGGTGCATATTCAAATCTACAATTTCTACATTTGTCATGCAGACAAAGCAAGTACTCTTTTTTTACTTTTCAAAGATTAATGGCTAATACAAGTGAAGAGTATTTTTGTATATTTGTAAAATAATTCTCTACTGGAAGTGACAGATTCCTTTAAAAACATAGTAATTTTCTAATGAATAAATTTAAGATTTTGGAAATTGTTCTTTAGGTTTTTATCAAAGAATAGCTTCTTTTGGCCTTGCTCCTCCAATGCATTCTTGAAAACTAATTGAATGGCCTTCTTCCAGCTCCCTCCTGTGGAAATATTCTCATTTATTATAAGATTATTTATTCTTGTCTCCAGGAGTCAAAAAAACTATCTTTTGCTTGGTAAGAACTTGAAGAATCACTCAAGTGTTTCATTATCACTTGTCAGTAAAAAGGGATTAAAAGGGAATATACAAAAAGGATGACTCTCTTTGTGACTTGACAATATTTCCCACAAGTATAGAAACTCAAAATTGAACATGCATTTTTATTTGCTTCTAACCAACAAACCAACTTTCATCTAAATTTCATCTTTAGAATGGATTGCTTCATCATTAATAGGTTCAATGATAGTAAACCCAAATTTCCAAGTGTTATTGATTGTTATCCTACCAGTTACACCATCATTAAGAAATCACAATTTTTTTTAAACTGAAAGACCCTTTAAAGATCTTCAAATTCAATGTTTTAATAAATAAGAAAAGAGAAATCAAGTTTCCTAAAGTCAGAAAAACCTCTGGTTTTAGAAACTCAAAACTCATAAAAAAACCTTTTTTTATTTAATTTGTTGCCTATTTTTTTAAAAAAATGTTCTTCATAAGAGCTTTTATGTTATAGATCATAATTTGTGTATAGGAAGACTAGTGTAACAGATGTCAGTATCCATGTATTTGGTTTTTTGCAGTATACTGGTTCTAAATTGTAATGATTTAGAGTGAAGTTAGGTAAGGATAATTTTAAATCAGTGAAAACACTGTAAGAATTCATAGTAATAATCTCAACACCATTCTTATTACAAACTATTTGGTGCTAGAGAAGTTTTTTTTTTTTTTTTAAAAAAAACAAAAAAAACAAAAAAAAACCTTGGGTGGCTCTACAATACAGTTTTAGACTGATTTATAATTTTTGTCATTAATAACTTTGAAAATTTTTGAGTTACAATTTTCTTTGGAAGCTTGATAAAATATGCAAAACTCTTCAGAATAAGACTATAGACTTATAACCTACTGCCTAAGGTAAATTATTATATTTAGTGACTCTGAATAACTAATAATGGAATGACAGTTTAAAAAATACTCTAAACTTTAATTTGTTGATAAAAATAAAGTATCCTAAATTGCTTTAGTACATGTTTGAAATATACCACGTGATTTATAAAATATAGTCTTTAATATCACATTCCAAATAATATACTCTTTTATCATGCAATATTTATTAATTATTTTTAATAAAGTTTCAGATTGCAAATAATATATATCTGTGTATCATTTAGAAATATTTCAATGACATATATTCATAAAACCATTTTCCTAGGTGGAACTCAATAATGAATTTCAGATAATACGAATTAGTTCTCATATTTATCAGGATACTCAGTGCTTTTCTGGTATTGCTTCTTAGAAAAAAATGATCATCATTTTTTGGTTTAATTTTACTTAATTCATCAGAGAAAATGAAGGGATGGTGGTAGAGAAGGTATAATAGCAAATGAAATTTTATTAGTACAAGGTAAAAGAAGGTAATTGGATATAGATATATAATCAATGTTAATGTTAAACATACTTAAAAAATATATACTAAATATTATGTTGGACAGTGTATGTACATTATTATAGATCCTAAATAAAAGGAGCATAATTCAAATTATTTTAATGGTAAATATACAATATAAATCAATTAAAATCAATTTAACATAATTTTTAGGTCTCATATTCCATTTAGTAAAAGAAAATTAATATATCCCACTTATTACTATTTCAAGCTGCATATATATAAATTCATACCATGAAATTTTCTATTAAAGTCTTTATTGTTCTCTCAGTGTTCTCAGAACTCAAATATTGTAACTAGAGAATTAATTATCTCTAACATTTGAAGAAATTATTAAAATAATAATTTATATTAAAAGACAGTGAAAAACATTTCTAAAAATGAAAATTAAGGTTTTTGAATAAACATCACTGTAACTACTAATCTTATCTTACATAGTTATAGTTGCATAGTGATTTTTGAAAAGTCTATTAGTGATAGCTATAGTCTAAATTAAGTGTCAGAAAACCATGATACACAGAATACCTCAACAATTACTTTTTATAAGTATACGCTAAAATCTTTCTTATATTTAAAAAGTTTAATTTAAAGGAGAATGTGTCATGGCTTGTGAAATTTAAATGTCAGACTAGATAAATAAAAATTTTGTGAAGATACACTTGTTTCTGCATGATTTGTAGGATTTTTTTTTATTCTACAGAAACCTAACTGAAGATAACTGACAAACATTTAGTAACTGACAAAGTTGAAAGATACATATCTGACCAGGAGTGGATGCTGAACTGAGCAATATTGGAAACTTGGGACCTCCTACCCATGCTGGGGAGGAGATGGGGAGATGTGGAGAAGAGAGAGTGACTAGAGGGGGTGGAAGGGGGAAGGGATCTTGAATAAGGATATACAAGGAAAGAAAATGTGACTTTATTCATAAAAAAAGAAGGTGATAACCCAACACAAGGGCTCCCTGGAGAGGGACCTTCCCACTTTCTGGAGCACATTTCTCCTGCTTGTGTGTGAGAGTGAGGCAGGAAGGCAGGCCTGCGAGGCAGACAAAGACACACTCTGTAGGTCAGAGTCCCTCTCATTCAAAAGACACTCCACAGGTTAACAAGAGTGGCCCCCAAATGTCCCCACTCCTGAGATTCTTGCTACCTCTCTATCTGCCTTGATGTAAGGAGACTGGCTTCCTAGGGAAAGTTGTAGTCTAGGGTTTTAACTTTGAGGCTTTCAACCTCATTTCTAAAGTAATTTGTAAACAAGTTTATGGAAGGAAGAAATGAAGGAAGGGATGAAAGGGAAGAAAATAAATGTAACTTGGATGTCTAACACCAGAATTCAATCACTGGTATGTCTATGTCTTACCAGCAAGCGTCATGTTAAAGGTGCAGTTGACTGACCCTTCGGATACCACTCCAACTATAGAAACACCTGACTCACTCTTGAGGGAGGGGGGATAAAACTGGATTTGCCAGGAGTGGAGACTGATCCAAGCATTATTGGGTCAGTGAGACCATAGTACTGTCTTTTCCCTGCCCAGGTATGGGATGATGAGTTGTGGAGAAGAAAAATGACCTGATGTGTTGGGAGGGGGAAGGGACCTTGAATAAGTATATACAGGGATGGATAAAAAAAATAATTCAGAGCGAAAGCTGAACACAAAGTAAATATATGTGTAGCAATCTTATTTGCATTATCACCCTTGATAAGTCATGCTTATGATTTTTATCTTCTTTATAGTTCTTGTTATCTTATCAGCATTTTAAATTCATTTTACTGTTTTTCTTAATAAATACCAAATAAATAAAGAAGAAAAAAAAGAAAAAAAGGAAAGAAAAATAAAACCTCTGAGAAAGAAAAAACCAAATATAGTTAAAACAATTTTGAAAGACAATACAATGCACAAAAAGTTCATTACAAAGTGAACTATTCTCCAAAAAGGACAAGGTAGTATTGTGGCACAAAGAATTTGGCTTTAATATTAATACCAGCAAGGTCATGCAAAGACAGAAACATTTGTATTTTCTTCTATTTCTTTAAGGAAATTTTTTATACCTCCTTTGAAGGAGTCAATAATCTTCACAAAGGTGTTTTGGTGTTGTTTCCTTCTGTTTCCTCTTCATTGCTCTGTTCAGGTATTGTAGCTGTAGAACCACCAGTTTGTTCTGGTGTTGCCTTGTTTTTCTGTATTGTTATATGTATTTTTATACTGGTGTCTGCCCATGGCTTCAGAGGTTCACAATTAGGCAGCTCCTAGTCAGTTGTGGCAAGAGGACTTGTGTGTCTCCTGTCTCCTCTGAGCAAGGGGTCTGCTTGATCTCTGATTCTGCTCTGGACAGGTGTCTGAACCTCAAATTCTCAGTCCTTCTCTGATGACACACCCTGGAGGTGGGTCCCAACTATGCAAGGTACCTTCTGTTAGGTGTGACTGGAGTAGCCCCTCACCACCAAACCCTAGCTCCTGTCTGCTAGGGAGAGCTGAAATCAGGCTCAAGGGATTGACCCTGGTCCTGGAGAGTAAATACTTGGAAGGGTGGTCTAGGTCCTGGAATCTGCTCAATTCTGGACAGAATCTGAATTTCAAAGTCCTCAGTCACAAATATGTATAGATATAAGAAATTTGAAATAATCTCTTATACCATATCAGACTGCCAGGGCCTAAAGTTAGAGTTCAAGAGCATCAAAAATCACAGAAAGCCTACCAACACATGGAAACTAAAAATAACTCAACTCAACAACCTCTGGGTCAAGGAAGAAATTAAGAAAGAAATAAAAGTCTTCCTAGAATTTAATGAAAATGAATCCAGAGTACCCAAACATTTGTTACACAAAGAAAACAGTCTTAAGAGGAAAATTCATAGTGCTAGATGCCTATATGAAAAGTCTATAGAAATCCCACACTAGAGAACTAAGTGCACAACTGAAAACTTTAGAACAATTAGAAGCAAACTAACTTAGAAGGAGTAGACGGCAGGAAATAATCAAACTTAGAGCTGAAATCAATGCAATTAAAACAACAACAACTACAACAAAAACAATACAAAGAATCAATAAATCAAAAAGTTGTTTCTCTGAGAAAGTCAGCAAGATAGATAAGCCCTTATCCAAACTAATCAAAAATCAGACAGAGAGTATCAAAATCAACAAAATAAGAAATGAAAAGGTAGACAAAACAGATCCCCAGGAAATCCACAGAATTATCAGGTCATACTCGGAAAATCTTTATTCCACAAAAATGGAAAACCTACAAGAAATGGACAGCTTGTTAGACAGGTATCATTTACCAAATTAAATGAAGAACATATTAATTACCTAATCTGACTGATAACCCTTTAGGAAATTGAAGCTGTCATTAAAACCTTCCAAGTAAAAAAGCCCAGGTCCAGATGGTTTCATGGCAGAATTCTACCAGACATTCAAAGAAGAAATACTACCATTACTCTTCAAACTATTTTACACAGCACAAACTGAAGAAATATGGCCAAACTTATTAGGAGGCCACAACTACCCTAATACCCAAGCCACGCAAAGACACAACAAAGAAGGCAATTACAGACCAGTTTCTCTAATGAATATTGATGCTAAAATTCTCAACAGATTTTGGCAAACCGTATACAATAATATATAAAAAAAATATTATCCACCATGACCAAGTAGGCTTCATCCCTGAAATGCAGGGTTGGTTCAACATACGAAAAACCATAAATGTCATCCATCATATAAACAAATTGAAAGAAACAACCCACATGATCATATTCTTAGATGCCGACAAAGCCTTTGAAAAAATCCAACACTCCTTTATGATAAGATCCCTAAAGAGATAAGGAATACAGAATAAATATCTTAATATAATAAAGGCGATTTACAAGAAGCTAACAGCCAACATCAAACTTAATGGAGAAAAACCCAAAGCAATCCCAAAAATCAGGAGCTAGATAAAGATGTCTTCTCCCCTTATCTATTCAATATAGTTCTCAAAATTTTAGCTAAAGCAATAAGAGAATGAGTAGAGATTAAGGGGATACAATTTGGAAAAGCAGAAGTGAAACTATCTCTATTTGTAGATGATATGATTGTATACTTAAGTGACTCACAAAATTCTTCTGGGAAACACCTGCAGCTGATAAACCCTTTCAGCAATGCAGCAGGATACAAGATTAATTCAAAGAAATCAGTAGCCCTCCTATACTCTAACGATAAAAGGGATGAAAAAGAAATAAGTGAAAATATTAGCTGCATGTAGCATTAAATAACTTGGAGTAACTATAACCAAAGAAGTAATATATGTATTTGACAAAATTTAAAATCACTGAAGAAAGAAATTTAAGAGGATATCAGAAAATGGAAAGATCTCTCATGATCCTAGTTAGGTAGGATCAACATATTAAAAATGGCAATTATATCATAAGCAATCTAGAGATTCAATGCAATGCCCATCAAAATCCCAACACAATGTTTCATGAACCTTGAAAGAACAATACTCAACTTCATTTAGAATAACAAGAAAGCCAGGATTGCCAAAACAATTTTGTTCAACAAAAGAACCTCAGGAGGCATCACCATCTCTGACTTCAAATTATATTATAGAACTACAGTAATAAAAACACCCTGTTACCAGCATAAAAACAGACTTGTGGATCAATGGAATCTAACTGAGGATCTGGTCATTAACCCAAAAACCTATGAACACCTGATCTTCAACAAAGAGGCCCAAAATATTCAGTGGAAAAACGATAGTATCTTTAACAAATGATGTTGGCATAGTTAGTTGATAGTGTGTAGAAAAATGAAAATCATTCTAGCCTAACCCCCTGCACAATACTCAAATCCAAGTAGATCAAAGACCTCAACATAAAAACAGCAACACTCATTTTGATAGAAAGAAAGTGGGTAATACCCTCTAATGCATTGGCATAGGTGATCAGTTTCTAAATATAATACTAGAGGCACAGACACTAAGGACATCATTGTATAAGTGGAACCTCCTGAAACTGAGAAGTTTCTGTAAAGCTTAGGATACTGTCAATAGGACAAAACAATAGCCTACAGAATGGGAAAATATTTTCACCATCCCTACAAGTGATAGAGGACTAATCTCTAAAATATATAAAGAACTACAGAAACTAGTCCCCAAAACTTTGAATAACCCAATCCAAAAAGGCATTCAGAACTAAAAAAGGAATTCTTAGCAGAAGAATTACGAAAGGCTTTAAGGCACTTAAAAAAGTGCTCACCTTCTTTAGTCATCAGAGAAATGCGGATAAAAACAACATTGAGATACCACATGACACCTGTCAGATTGGCTAAGATAAAAGACACAGATGACAGCCTATGCTGGAGAGGTTATGGTACAAGGAGCACACTCCTCCATTGGTGGTGGGAATCTATGGTTGTTTAGCCACCCTGGAATGCAGCATGGTTGTTTCTCAGACAATTGGGAATCAATCCCACCAAGGATCCAGCAATACCAATTCTGGGTGTGTACCCTAAAGAAGCACATTTGCACTCCAAAGCCATTAGGTCAACAATGTTCATAGCAGCATTATTTATAATAGCAAGAACCTGGGAAACGATTGAGATGCCCTTCAAATGAAGAATGAATTAACAAACTGTGGTACACAGCCATAAGAAAAAATAATATCCTAAAATTTTCAGGCAAATGGATGGATTTGGATATATCCATATCCTCCTGAGCGAGGTATCACAAACTCAGAAACAGAAGCAAGGGATGTACTCACTCTTTAGTGGACTCTAAACAAAAAAACAAAAAAGCAAAGCATGTCCCAGTTGCAAACTACAACTATTGTACAGCTTGGGATCTGAAACACTTTGGACTGGCACCTTGGATGCCCCTCCCTCTAGAGGAACACCTGACTCAGTCTTGATGTTGGCATAAGAAAAATGAATCTGCCAGGAATGGATGCTGAACTAAGCCACATTGGAACCTTGAGACCTCCTGCTCTTGCTCTGGAGGAGATGGGGCGATGTGGAGAAGAGAGAATGACTGGCCGGGGTGAGAGGGGGAGACCTTGAACAAAGATATTCGTGGGTAGAATATGTGCCTTTATTCATAGTGAAAAGAAAGAAAAAAACAAAAAAATCAGAGATATTAAACCATTGGAGAAAAATACTTATATAAATAAAATTGTGCATACTGATAAAATTTTGATATGATGATCATTTTATAATCACAAATTAAATACAATTATGAATTTATTTTGATAGGTATAAGCTTATTTATTTTACCCATATATTATTAACCTGAATCAGGTAACTCAGACCCAAAAAGACATACTTGGAATCTTTCTATTATGTGTATCTCATATCTGCAAATCTTTAAGAATTTTAGCAGTGGTAAAAAATACAATTTGACATTCAAGTTCATTATTTAAATCCCTGTAAAATCTTGTCCAAAGACCACCAAGTTACTATTACATAGCTACAGGTCTGATTGATATTTCAAAAAAAGCTATACTACTGTTACATAAAATGCATGTGATAAGGTATTGGTGAAAAACATGTTAATGAACTCATAAGATAAAGTTTTTCACATTTTATTTCATGTAAAATTATTTTTAATCAGTAGCAATACTGTGGAGAATATTATGATGTTAGATAAGTTATTATATTAAGCCATGGACAGTACTTTTAGAATTGAACATTAAAATAAAAATTTGTGCTCATAATAAGTGTCTCATTTCAATAACAAAATGGTGCATTTTCTTTTTTCCCTTTTATTATTATTATTATTAACAAAGAAATCACACTTTGTAACCTTGTATATCCTTTTTCAAGGTCCCTACCCCCTCCCACCACATCAGGTCATTCTTTCTACTCCACAAATCCCCATCCCATCCCTGGGCAGGCTACAGGCAGTCCCATGGTCCCAATGCCCCAATATTGCTTAGTTCAGTCTCCACTCCTGGCAGATGCAGTTTTCTCCCCCCACCCTCAAGAGTGAGTCAGGTGTTCCTCTAGGGGGAGTGGAATCCAAGGTGTCAGTCCAGGGTGTTTCTGATCCCAAGCTGTTCAGTGGCAGTGGTTTGCAGCTTGGGTATGCTTTGCTTTTTTCTTGTTTGTTTGTTTGTTTAGAGTCCACTAATGAGTGAGTACATCCCCTGCTTATCTTTCTGAGTTTGTGATACCTCACTCAGTAGGATATTCTCCAAATCAATCCATTTGCCTGCAAATTTTAGGATATCATTTTTTCTTACTGCTGAGTAGTACTCCATTGTGTAGATGTACCACAAAATGTACAGTTTGGTGCATTTTCTTATGAAGGAAGAGACTACATTTTACCATGTATAGCAGTCCACCAAATCTTTGAAGGTATCTGGCAAGACAATAAGTTTATTTCTTTTTTTTTTCTTTTCAGTATGCTAGTACTAAATTTTATTCTTTATGTAACCATATTATATATTTGATGAACCTCAGTTGATAATGCAACTACCTTGAAAATTTACCAAGAATGAATTTGAGGAGAAAATGTAATTTAAATTTATTATGTTTTTCATTTTAGAGTAAAATAATTGATAATTTTTTATCTTTATAGAGAAGAATTATTTGTGTATATGTAGTCAGGATTAAAGAATAAATAAAACATCTATAATTGGCTTAAGAGAGAACATGATAAATAGATCCAATTTCATAAAGTGAGAGGTAATGTTCTTTGTAAGGCAGAATTATTGCTATGAATAGGATATCAAAGCAGTGTTTCTAACTACTAATTCCATACTATTTCATGCATATGCTACAGGACTAGAGGACTATAGATTAGCATATCAGTTGTAGTAATCCAGTAGAGTCATTTATAAAGTTTGTGAAAGTTCAAATGCCTAAAATAGGCTACTATGGTGCTACTAATACTTCAACAAATATTCTGGTTAGATATTTGTTATACTTTAGAAAACAACAGACAATTTTATAATTCATGAACACACTCAGAAATATATGAACTATTCCTTAAGGAGCTGACATTCTGGGATTATAGAGAAAACAGTATGTCAAAGTTAGATGGTTTTAGAAAATGTATATTTAAAGAGTAAATTCTGTGGTTAGAGGTTCTAACTAAATTATGAATAGCTAGAGTAGTTGTGACAGGGTATTGAGTAAAGAAAAACATCAACTACACAATGAAGGACATGAATTAATTTACTACAACACCCACAAAAAAGCAAACAGTTTCAAATAGCAATGACAAGAACAAAAAGGAGAGAAGGAAAAATAGAATATTCTTGGTGCAATAGGAAAAAATGGCTTATATATACCAGGTTATAATGTCCTGAACTAGTGAAGTTTATCATACATTGATTAGAAATAAGAAAAAATAAGAGTTTGCATTGTATGCAATATTAATACAGTATTTTTTCCAATTCTAATCTCATTACTTGCTATTTCCTCTGTCCTGTTCCTTCCCACATTTTATACATTTACTTGCTGTTGACAGCAGTTTTTGTTACGTTCTTTATCCTAAATTAAAATATAACTTTCCCTGAATTTTCATCTCTCTGTAGTTCTTACATCATTTTTCTGGGTTTTATTTATAATGTAACCTAATGAAAAGACTGGTATTTTTTTCAAATTTTGTCAAATATATTTTTTTCAATAGTGTTCAAGAGAAACCTTTTGTGAAAATCATCAATGATCTATATGTTACAGAACATAATGGGAAATTCTCAGCACCCATTTTAGGGTCCACATACTGTCCATGACAGTAGGTAACTCTTTTTTTAAATTTTATTTGATATAGTACCTTTAGTATTCTGAAGATATTAGCAAAAAAATGACTCCATACAATGTTACATAACACTAAAAACATAAAGTATTTGGGGAGGACAAAAAGGCATAAGACACTATGTTTTCAAGACTGATTTGTAAAAATTGAAGGAAGTCAGTATTTCTTCCTGTGCACTACTCTTTTTTTTATTTTAATAACACGTTCTTTTTATTTATTTATTTATTTTGATGCAGAGATCTTCTCTCTCACTCTCTCTCTTTGTAAAGTACAGTAATGAGTGAGTACATCCCCTGCTTATCTTTCTGGGATTGTTATACCTTGCTCAGGAGGTTGCTCTCCATATCCATCCATTTGCCTGCAAATTTTAGAATATCATGAGTAGATAATTTTTTGGGGTAGTCTTGCTCCCATATATCCATAGCAATGGGAGCCACATAGGGCCTTAATTAACCTTTCTGTCATTCTGTCCCTATTCATTCAAACCATCTTACACTCTGTTTTACCTGGGATAATGTTTCCATTTCCCCAAACTGAACATTTTCCTCCTGAAGGGACCAATCTGGGTGCCAAGATTTTCGTGAAATTATTGTTACATCTTCCCTTGTGTTCACCAAACATTCAGTGATAAAATCATTAATTTGTATTTTTGACTTTGGAATTTGATCTTTTATAGAAGTTTGCCAAAATATTTTTTCAGTTCATGGGGTTTTTCCTGATCTTTTTGTTAAATAAGCTTTGGTATCTTTAATTACTCTCAGAAGATGTTTTTTTCCACATTTGCAGGACAAGACTGACCTGGATTTGAAATGAAAGCCTCCTCAGAGCATTTCTTAAATGTAGAAAGTTAACTTGTCTATTCTTTATGGAAATTCACTTTTTAGTCCAATGTCTGAAAATGCCTTGTTTATAGACACTTTTTATGTAACATTGTCTTCCTCGATTGTAACATTTAATATTTTGATTTCTTTTTAAACCACTAGAAATAGCCTCTCTTACCCATTTATCATTACAGTTATAAGATTCTAGATTAACTGGATTGCAAATCCAATCCTCAGTGTCGATGGACTTGTTTGTAATGGCCTAATGATACATTTACATTTTTTTTGCCTTTGAATAACTTTTGTAAAGGATTAAATTGTCTTCCTTATTTCTTCAGTTGTATCCCATTCATTTAAGACTGCCTTTTGACATAATTCCAAGGTATGTTCATTTTATAGTGATTGTCTTACTGCATTAGCATATTTTTCTTCCTCAAAGCGTTGGTCTCAGTAGATTTCTATGCCTCTATTTCTGCTTCTTTGTTATATCGTTTTAGCCTCATCCTTCCGCCATGCCTTCATATTGTAAAAGAGGTTCAACATTCAAAACAGCAGTAACTATGTCTTAACAGTTTTAATGGATAATTCAGTTACATGTTGACCAAGAATTTAACAGTAGTTTTACAAATAATGAGTGCATATCATAAGTGACGATTGCTTTCTTGACTCCCCTTAAATCTAACAATTTTTATAATTTTGCAATTTCTTTGAAATTACTGGGTATACTAAGATTGGTCATTTGAAAGCTTTAGGCTGTTTTTGTGTAGTCTTATAAAAAATGTTTAAAAATTTTTAATTCCTCTTCTGAGTCTGAAATCTCTGTGTATTCTCCTAATAGGATTTTCTAAGACTGTGTTCTTGGCATTCACATTAACTAACTTTTTAAATAATAAAAGAGAAATAATTCGGCAAATAATATTCATCATTAGCATTATGATGATTTCATACATATTATATATATATATTTTTACTGGTTCCAGGTACAGATCATCTAGAGTAATATCAGTGCAAGACCAACCAACTTCCATTTTTCTGTTTTCTACTGTGGAATAAAGTTGTCTCTCTTCCTTAAATTAAATGCCCTAAAAAAAAATAAACCAGCTTATTCATCAACCATGTTGTCAATGAAGATTCAAAGGTGAAGTGGGGCAGCTACCTAATATGGTAGCAGCCCAAAGAGGTACAGCAAAAAGGAGAAAATAAACACAATCTACTAGAAAAGAAAGGCCACTCTTTGAAATATTTACCCAGATGAATAAAGTTAACTCCTAACAGAAAAACATAGGGAGCTTGTGTGATAGCCATATGTACCTCTGACTGGAAAGTTTTTTTTTTTATTTTTGTTTTGTTTTTGTTTTGTAAATTTGTGCCCCAAAAGTTGAGGACAAAATATTACATGAATTTTAGTTAGTATTTAATTAAAATCTGGAGTTAGATATTGGAGAAAAGCTGAAATATCAGAAAGAGACAACAGACCAGTCTTTTCTCACCCAGCAAACTTTTCACTCCAAACAGGATAAATGTTATTTTCAAAGGCATTTATCCTGACTTTTAACTTCTACAAAATTCATCACTCTCTGCTTCCTTCTGTCTTAAATATCTTCCACACCTAGCTATTTCACTTTTGGGTTCTACTCTGCATCATAATCATAGAGTTAGAGTTAAAGTTATTAGTTACTACCACTTGGATATTATGCCTTGAACTCACAGAAATCTAGACAGATCTCTTTTTCCTGAGTGATGGGATTAAAATCATGGCTCACCACTCCTTGACCTACTTCATTTCATTGTGCATGAATATCTTTAATATGTCAGGCTTATTTATTCAATTTATAATACATCATTACAAAAGAAAATGTTCAAACCATTTATCATAGGAATAAACTTTCTGAAGAATAAAAGTAGAGTCTTTAACCCAAACAACTGACAAATATAACTTTATAAAACTAAAAAGTTTCTACACACTAAAGGGCACAAACATTGATTGAGGGGGCAAATTAACAGTAACAATCTTTATTAGGTATTCATCTTACAGCTAGTCAATGTCTAGAATACAAAAAGAACACAAAAATAGAAAAAAATTAAATACACAGTAAATTAATATTTATGACAAATAACTAAACAAAAGTTTCAAATGAACAAATACAAATAAATGAGAAATAATTTTTATTATACTTATCCGTTAGGTTAATGAAAATTAAAACCACTTTGAGATATAATTTTATCCCACTCAGAATGTCTATTAATAAGAAAAAAATTAAGTGCTGTCTTAGGTGTAGGGAAACAGAAACATTCACTAATAGTGAGTGTACATATGTATATAGCCATTATAACAATTAGTGGGAAGCCCTCTCGAAATGCTAGAAATAAATGAAACTATGATTCACCATAAGACTCTTGGACATATACTCAAATGACTCTAGTATTTTAATACTGAGATATTTGCTTACCGTATTCACTGCTATTTCATTCACAATAGTTAGGAAATGGTATCAGTATAGATGTCTATTTTCAATAAGTCTAATGTTGTCACTTTAGTGTTATTCACTGTTATCTTGTTCTAAATTATTATAAAATTCTCCCTTTTTGTCTTGATGTCTGCCCTTTCCTTCTTACACTTTATTTGCAAAGCAATAAAAATATGATATTGTTAAATATACACTATTAAGCATCTAATGTGTGTGTGTTTATATGCATAGACAAATACTGAGAAACAAAGAGAAATTATAAAAGAGTCGTACCACACAGTGTGGATATTTGTTAGGTATTTAATAAATCCTGGGATATCAGAGAGACCACACAGTCAAATCCTAGGCAGACAGCTCAGGAAATACTTTATCTTTGAATACAAGGATAAACAGCTGAGTCAATCACACACACCTTTATTCCCAACCAGGAGTGGGGACCAACACCCTTAATCCCTTGAGGAGTCAATTTCCTCAAGGATCCAGCAATACCACTTCTGGGTATATACCCTAAAGAAGCATTTTGGAACTCCAAAGGAATTAGCTCACCTATGATCATTGCAGCATTATTCATAAAAGCAAGAACCTGGGAAACAACTTAGATACCCTTCAACTGAAGAATGGATTAACAAACTGTGGTACTCAGCAGTAAGAAAAAATGATATCCTAATATTTTCAGGCAAATGGATGAATTTGGAGAATATCCTCCTGAGCGAGGTATCACAAACCCAGAAAGAGAAGCAGGAGATGTACTTAATCTTTAGTGGACTCTAAACAAAAAAGCAAAAAGCAAAGTATGTCCAAGCTGCAAACCACAACCGCTGAACAGTTTTGAGATCTGAAACACCTTGGACTGGCGCCTTGGATATCAGTCCCTCTAAAAGAACGTCTGACTCAGTCTTGATGTTGGGGTGAGGAAACTGGATCTGGCAGGAGCAGATGGTGAACTAAGCCATTTTGGGACCTTGAGACCTGCTGCCCTTGCTGGGGAGGAGATGGAGAGATGTGGAGAAGAGAGAGTGACTAGACGAAGTGGGTGGAGGAAGTTGAACAAAGATATACATGGATAGAAAATGTAACATCATTCATAATTTTAAAAAAAGATAAAATTACTTAAGTTCTCTGAGATACACTTTCATCATCTGTCAAATATTAAAGTGGCATCTTTATGGATTTAATAAGTTAAATGTGATAATGTATAAAATATACCAAATAAACCTAAAATGTTTAAAAAATTAGGACAAAACAAAATTTTTTACATAGTTAAATTATATTCTAGTCCAAAATGGAAAAGTTATAAACTATGTATTTGGGTGATTTTAAGATTGCTGAATATTTTTTGAGTATATTTTGGAACCTTGAAGAAAATCTAATTGCTATAATTAATAAACAACGATTAATATTTCAAAATGTAAACTCACTTTCTAAAATTTCTGAATTGTATGACAATATCTTTTAAAATGACTCAGTAATATCAATTTTTATGACAAAATAAAATGGTAAAGAGATTAAATTTCTCATAAATATAGTTAACTAGATTTGATCCAAAGACCAAATGAGACTTTCTTTTTTTTATTATTATTATTATTATTATTATTATTAACAAAAAGGTCACATTTTCTATCCTTGTATATCCTTATTTAAGGTCCCTTTCCCCTCCCGCCACATCAGGTCATTCTTTCTTCTCCACAACTCCCCATCCCCTCCCTGGGTAGGCAGCAAACAGTCCCATGGTCCACTGACCCAATATTGCTTAGTTCAGTCTGCACTCCTGGTAGATCCAGCTTTCTCCTCCCTCCCTCAAGACTGAGTCAGGTGTTCCTCTAGGGGGAGTGGGATCCAAG
>PVIH01017975.1:0-40028 GCA_004025045.1 Sigmodon hispidus | reverse complement strand
ATCTATTCAGGGTTGAAAGTGGGGTATTGAAGTCTCCCACTATTAGGGTGTAAGAATTGATGTGGGATTCGAGCTTTAGCAGTGTTTCTTTTACATATGTAGGTGCCCCTATATTAGGGGCATAAATATTTAAGATTGAAATCTCCTCTTGACCAATTTTTCCTGTGATGAATAAGTAGTGACCCTCTTGGTCCCTTTTTATTGCTTTCAGCTTAAAGTCTACTTTGTTAGATATTAGGATTGCAACCCCTGCTTGTTTCTTAGGACCATTTGACTGGAAAATCTTTTCCCAGCCCGTTATACTAAGCCTGTGTCTTTCCTTGTGGTTGAGGTGTGTTTCTTGTAGGTAACAGAAGGATGACTTCTGTTATTGTATCCATCTTGTTAGTGTGTGACGTTTTATAGGAGAGTTGAGACCATTAATATTAGGGGAAATTAGTGACCATTGATTGATATTTCCTTCCATTTTTGGTGGGAACTTGTTTGAATTTACTTTCTCTGGAGTATTCTGTAGAATTATTGATTGATTGTGATTTTTTGGGTGTATCTGGGGTCCTTAGATTGGAGTTTTCCCTCTAATAGTCTCTGTAGTGCTAGACTGGTAGATATTCTTTCAGTCTGACTTTGTCCAGAAATGCCTTGTTTACTCCATACTCCAAACAAGAAATACCTTGTTTGAATAGTCAGGCTTTATTCTGATGGGTCCGCCTTTATATGTAAGTTGGCACTTTTCATTTGCAGCTCTTAAAACTTTTTCTTTGTTCCTGATGTTTTGTGCTTTGATTATAATGTGGCAAGCTGACTTTTTTGGGTGTCCTATCTATTTGGTGTTCTGTAAGCTTCTTTTATCTTTATAGGCATTTCCTTCTTCAGATTAGGGAAGTTTTCTTCTGTGATTTTATTGAAAACATTATCTGTTCCTTTGAACTGGTTTTCTTTTCCTTCTTCTATTCCTATTATTCTCAAATTAGGTCTTTTCATGGTGTCCCAGATTTCTTGAACATTTTGAGTTATGGCTTTTTTAGTTTTACCCTTTTCTTTGACTGATATATCTATTTGAGCTACTGAGTCTTACACTGCAGAGATTCTATCTTCCATCTCTTGAACTCTGTTAGTTATGCTTGTATCTGTGGTTCCAGCTTTTTTCTTCAGATTTTTCTATTTCCATCTTTGCCTCATATTGTGCCTTTTTTATTGCTTCTATTTCAGCTTTTAGTTCCTGGCACGTTTCTTTCATAGATTTGTTCATCTCTTCCAATTTTTTGTTTGTATTTTCTTCTACTTCTTTAAGGCTATTTTCCATATGTTCTTTGACAGCTTCGATGATTATCAAAAAGGAATTTTTGATGTTGCTTTCTTCTGTTTCCTCTTCATTGCTCAGTTCATGTCTTATATTTGTAGGATCGCCACTTTCTTCTGGAGTTACCTTGTTGTTCTTTGTATTATTATGCAAGTTTTTGCACTCATGTTTGTCCATGGCTTTAGTGGTTCACGATTAGGTGGCTCTTGGTCAGTTGTTGCCACTCCGGCTTGTGTGTCTCCTGTGACCTCTGAGGAAAAGGTCTGCTCAATCACTACTTCTGCATTGTGCAGCAGACTGAATTTCATGTCTTCAATCTTTCTCTGTTTGACCAATTGGAGGCAGGGTAGTGGCCCTGCAAACTCCCTCAGAAGCTGCTGGGGGGACCATGACAGGCAGAATTTATCTCTGCCTGCTCCAGAGTGCGCTGGGACATGCTCTGCAGACAGCACCCAGTCTCAGAACCAGAACCAGAACCGACATGAGCTGATGGGAGCTCAACTCTCCCCTCCCTGGCATGGATACAGGTGCTCGGGCCTACTGAACCCTCCTCACCTCTGGGCAGGGTCCGAGTCTATCCTTCAGGGTCCCCAGTCCTTATCTGTTTACTCAGTTGCAGGTGGTTAGCTGTGCTAATTCCCTCAGCTGCAGCTGGGGGGACTGTGACAGGCAGAGTTTATCTCCGCCTGCTCCAGAGTGTGCTGGGACACGCTCTCAACAACTCAGGATAATTTCAAAGCTATGTGTTGCTCTCCACAATCTGATAATATGGCCCCATATGCTGTAGGAAACACCCACATATCATTGAACATGGATAAGTCAACGTGGTACCTAGCTAGAGACTTCATCCGTATTAGCTTTTATTCATAGTACTGAAATGTACTTTGCACACTATCAGAAGAAAATAATAAACACCAAAACCAAAACCAGCTACTAATATTTCCATCTACAATCATGATGTTATTGTGTGATAACCTGATGTATCACTGCTATAAATGTTGGGAGAATAACCAATAACAACCTGTTTGTTTATTTTTTAAAATATTATTTAGTTTTGGATGTCTTACTTCTCTTTTTTTAAATTATGGATAAAGTCATATTTTTATCCATGTATCCCCATCTTCAAATTCCCTTCGCCCCATCCCTCCCAGTCATTTTCTCTTTTCCTCATCCTATGTCATAAGATAGAAATTATGCCTGATAAGATTGGGTTGGACAATATCCAAAGTTTAGGTAGGCAGGATCATAGGAGTAAACCCAAATACCATTGTTTGTATAAAAAAATTACAGCAATAAAATGACTGCTGATGATATTTTTTACCATTATGATGTACTATACTGTATCAGTATCTAGCTCAATCAACATAAGAGAAGCTTTTCCATGCAACAAATGACAACAAATTCAGAGACTCTTAATTGGAAAATAGGCAAAGATTGAGAGACATTGAAACACTTCTAAATGGGATGTTTTCATCAAACCCCTTCCTTCAGGATTCAGAGAACTCTTCAGGGGAGGCAAAGCAAACAGTTTATAATAATAACCAGAGGGGATAAATGTCAACAAGGGGACAGTATTTTCAAGGCACAAAACACTGATGCACTTATCAACTCAGAGACTGTAGCAGTAAGCACAAGTCCAAACTATGTAGAGTCCCAGCACTGAGAGATCACAATGGATAAACATGAGCTCCCATTTCAAATCAAACAATTATCCCCAAAGGTTGTCCCCATTCCCAACATTAGGTAACCAACAAAAAATGTATTCACTTTTACCTTTGAAGTTTAATAATTTATCTTTTCTTGCTTTGTTTCAGCATATTTTTTTACTCTTACATAACTTTTGCTTGTATATTATAGTCTTTGAACTTGTGCTTTTATGGATTTTGTATGTTCAGGCATGTCATGCATATTAGTGTGTGTTTATGTTTCTCTGCTTTTTTGTGTTTGTTAGTTTGTATATTTGTTTGGCTAGTGTCTTTTTTGGGGGTGGGGTCATTTAATTTGTCTTAATTTTTCTGTTTTATAAGGCATAAAGAATGAAGACATAGATGAGTTTGAAAGTGCAGAAGATCTGGGATGAGAAAATGGAGAAAAACCATTGATCAGAAAGTACTGTATAAAATCATTTTTAATAAACTTCCAAAAAGAAAACAATAGAATGCTACAAAAATTAAAGAAACAATAAAACATGAAGTGTAAAGACATGGGTAGGAAGGCAAAAGCATGTAAAAAGAGAATATGGAAAAACTAATGAATACAAACATAATTTTAAAAAGTTGATTACAAATGTAATGTTCTAGAACCCTATATTCTTTGTATACTTGTATATATTTTTAGGAAACTTATAACTAATATATGAATAATGCCAACAAAACTAAAAACCACCTGCTAGCAAATGAATACCTAAATACAAGAAATAGGTTTTCTTATTTTTATTTATTTGCCATTGATTTTCTATAGACTCTCAAACATTTCAGATTATTTTATTTGCATCGATTACTCTCTATAACTATAAGCTAAGGTCATATTGCTGATATTTCCACTAAAATAATAAATATGCTTGTACACACCTGGAGCAATGATTATTTTATGATATCTCTTATAGTACTGAACATGGCTATGCATTCTACAGAAAAAAAAATAGTCATGAAAATTATCAATACCATTTAGCTATGAATTCTGCAGATTACCATGGCTGCCCTGTCAATATATAACTACTCATGCAAAAGGGACATAAATATTATGAATATAAAGAACCACATTCTGATTGTTTTTAAGCCTGCTGCATGACATTAAATTCACATCTGCCAAGAACTTTTGGATAGACAGGTCATAGTAATGGAGAGAACGACTACTAGTACTGCTAAGTGGCCATAATATTTAAAAATCTCCAAAGAACATATTGCTCTTCATAAATTACCGTATCATTCAACAATGAAGTTTTTATTGTAGTGGATGTTAAACAATACAGAGATCCACAACTGGTTAACTTGTAAAGAATAAGAAACTGCAGAGAGCTCAGCTATGTCAAACATTCATATCACATTCATCCCCAATGCTCAAGAATCATTAAAAAAAATACAGGGTAGACTACTTTGTAATTCAGACTAACTAAAAAAATTAAAAATTGATGAATATAAAATTAAAAAATTAAAAATTAAATTCTTTAAAAATATTGATAATGATACATTGAACTTAGAATGGTTTAAATAGTATATATGTATGTAAGTATATTGGCATGTAATACTTTGCATATATAGAAAAAATATATAGTTTTTCTGTGTACACACAGTTATGTTTTCAAATTTTTATTCAGATATTAATATGAAAATTCAGGATATTCTCATTTATCATGGAAATATTTTTCTAGTAATCTAATAACTGCTTGAAAAATGAAAAGAGACAATTATATTTTTGGTTGTGAGCATAGCCTTTAACAGTTGAACCATCACATGATGTAAAATCACCAAATAATAAATAAAAATAAATAAAAGTACAAAAGAGACAATTATTTGTTTTGCGCCAAGCAGATTTATAAATTCATAACTATTCATATCTGAATTTCAATTTAGTTCACAGAGTACACTAGAATCCATTATCAGGATAAAGGCAACTAACCTCCTGATTCACCTATGCTCTCTTTTATAAGTCTGTGAGAGGATATGGGGGATGTATGCATTACTATAAGAAAAAAGATGAAAACAGAAAGATAAATCTGAAAATTTGAAATAAAAAAAAAACACTAATCCTCTAGCCCTTAAACAGATCATGTAAAATAATATCTACTTGCTCTAGCTGATGAGTAGAATGGAAGAAATATTTTACAGTGTAACTATAATAACAAATTAACAAATAGATTTATTGTCATTTTCTTTAACCTAAATTTTCAAAAATCATTTCATGTGAGTCTTTTCTCTTTTATATCTTTCATCATATATTTTTTATTTTATCTGTCATCATATATTTTCTATTTTGTTTATGAAATTATTTGTGAAAAGTATAGGTTACTATTATTGTTTTCATAAATATCTAGCCATAAATGTGAGAGATAATTTTCTAGATTATTTTTTTATTTTGTTTTGAATCCTAGTTGTACCTAATAATTTTATAGTCACCAGTATACTGTTATATAAAAAATGCTAGTTAAATTACTAACAATTATAATTTTAGAAGCAGGTATTTAAAAATAACTAATTCAAAACTGTTCTTCAAAATCACATAAGATGCACACTAATAAATGTTATATCTCAGAGAATATTTAATTGTGTTATATAAAAGATGTGGTCATTGGTGAACATTACTCTGCTATTAAAATGTCTGGAAGAAAAAAGATAGTGGAATAAAAGAGAAAAGGATGTGTTTTCTATATACATAGGCTAGAATAAATTAAGCTTTTCAAATCTGACATTCTCTTATAATGGACATATTGGCTTTAATGACTTTTGTAATTTAATTTTACATTCAGTTAAATATTTTTCTCCGAGAATAGCTAAAAGGCAGAGAACCTTCATCCCTGTGCTTACATAGATGCATATACACATATAACAAACTGGTCATATTTATACAGATATTAAATTTTATTTTAAATATGCAGTACTATAAAATACTATTGCTAATTTGTCTTAGCTTTCATTTATTTACATTATTATTACTGTTGTGTGTTTATGATATATGGGTGTATTATATGTCTATAACACTCATGGCAATGTAAAATATAAAGTTCTGAATTCAATCAGTTCTTATGTACAGTCTTGTATTCCAAGGATCACACTCAAGTTAGGATTCTTGAAATTTAGTACATTTAACTGCTGAGGCATCTTGCCTGGTTATAGAGTATTCATTTTAAACATTGACTGCTGTTTTTTGTTTTGTTTTGTTTAGTGTACTCTGGTAATTAGGAGTTTGCTTTGCACCATTTCCTGCTATGTTTCATTATTTAGTTTTATTATAAAAATATAAAGTAAAACATATTGTATATGTTCAAAATGTTTAAAAACCCATTAGCATAAAGCATGTTACATGACAACATTTTTACTAATGAATCAAAATTTTACATTGCTACCTATTAAATTTAGTGCCTTATAAATTGTAGAAAATAAGTTTTGACATTTTCTCATAATTATTTTCATTTCCTCTTGCAGGGAGATTTTATTAAATATTCTTTCTTATCATCTCTTCACATAGTATTGTCAGCTCACATGTAATGCATTTTTTATAAGTATTGCCAGAGGCCAATTTCAGTTCCTTTTCAAATTAAACTCCCAAAGCATGATATTTTGTTTCATCTGAATCAACAATAAATATTATATTAGTATGATGTACATTATGATATTCTGTATCCTAATAATATAACAATTATCAAGGTTTTTCTATTATTTGTTCATAGTAAAAGGGTGCTTTTACATATCTGTATGCATGATGATTAATCAATTAATACAAATATATTGGAATTATTTTGTTGTATGTAAAAAATGAACACAAAACATCTAACTAAGATTAAATATTGGTGTAGGGCATGAAATAAGGCCTGGTATACAAAGATGTTGTCTTTTCCAGGCTCATCTGAGTTTAATTCCTGGATTTTGTAGATGAGGTAAAAAATAACTCTTCAAAGTTTTATTCAGATCCCAAAGAGGACAATGAAACACTTGCACATACATATGTATACAAAATATATGCATATACATGTCTTGTACACACAAATATAAAAAATAAAAATGTAAAGATTATATAATATCTTCAATATGCAAAATCAACATTTAGAGAAATATATATTGCTTAATCTAACCCATAAGTATACCAAATGATAACATAGCGTAATCAAATAGAGGCAACCTCCCTAACACAGACCACTAAATATTGTAAAGTAAGTATATTCAAATCATCACATTATTAAATGGAATTATAAAATATAAAAATATATGGGGATGAAATATTAATGAAACAAGATCTACTCAATATAAAATTCTGTGTAGTGTACAAAATATAAATGTTAGTTTTTAGCCATAAACTAATATGAAGAATCCATAAAACCATATAGGAAATATCTAACTAAAGTATCAATACTATCCAATATTTCAGAAAAATTTATTTCTCAAAGGAAGTCAATTGAGAATCTTTGTAATAATTATTGACTCTAAGGGAAGCTTTCCTAATGAGAGATAAGTATGCACTGTTTTATGGTTATAGCATTATGGCATTAGGAGCCATTTTTTTGTCATGTTCACTTAGAAGAATAATAGTGAGTTTCTCTTGTATGATCCTTGACCTATTTAGTAATAATTTTTTCACAGGGCCCATGACCTAGCCAATCTAAGTTCTTGACCTCATTAACATTGCCTAGAGTGGTTTTAGCTTCTCAAGTAGACATAAAACTCAAGGAAAATGTTGCTGTCTATTCCCATAACATTTATGTCATTCTTGCAACATTATGTCTTACAGGAATGTTGCTTTTGTAGATTGCAACGTTTATAGACAGGTGAGACTGATTATTACTCTTATTCTCTGATAATGTGTACAGAAACTTCAAGTAGTACTGAATGCTAAGCATTAGTAATGTAGCTTCTAGTTAGATCCCAGTTTAATTTTTCTATGTTCAGTTCTGTAAAGTTGTGTTTTTACCAATAGGCCCTTACTATCAAGTTGTGATGGTATTCTATAGCATTGGGTATGACTTGTCATGCTTGTCTATAGGAACAGTTTGATCCACAAGTTAACAAGATGTAATTTTCCTAGCCCCAAGAATATTACTTGGTAGTATATGATATCAAGTTGGGTCATTGTCTTCCCAATTACACAACTCCATTTTAATTCCCTTTTTAAATTTTTTAAAGTTTCTACAGTAGTAGGTTTCCAAATTCTTTAAAACTCTTTTATTCTTATTTGTTCATCACCATATTCCTACCTTTCTGTCCTCTATCCTTCTGCCATTTAATCCTCATATTCTAATAGCCCTTTCCATCCCTCTTTAATATATTCATAGTCTTCAGTAATACTCTTTCTTGTTTTTGGCTACTCATAACACATTCCCATCTAAGCTATGTAAATATTTCAAAGAGAAGGCATAATCTGAAATATTAACTTCTAAAACATTAAATATATAAATTTAAGTTTATAATGAAAAATTGCTAAGGTAGTAATGTTGATTTCCTGTGTGAGAAGAGACACACACTCACACTACCAAGGCCACACGAGGGTTTATTTAAGAGAGTTCCCAGGCAGGTACAGAAACAGAAAAGCAGGACAGAAGAGCACAACCAAAACATGGTGTCTCTTTTTAAGAGAAGGGGTGTGCACAGGTTTATGTAGTCACGTTAAGGGGTGTGCCTCCATAGAAGGTGCACCCCACAGGAGCCATGCTAGCTTAACCACGTGGAGTGCCAGGAATACTTATTTCTCATCATTTTGTTTATTATAAAAAGCAAACCAGGTTATGTGGTAGGGGACAGTATGAAAATGATTTGGGACATCAGATTTCAAGGCTGCTTCAAGTTGTCCTAAGGGTGAAGTTTGTGTTTTTAGGGAACTATACTTTTGATGGTTGGTCTGTTGGATTCTGTGGGTCATTTTATGCTGTATGGATGAGCCTAAGCCATGGAATGGTAAACTTTGATTTTCTGGAGCTTGAAAATTATGAGTTAGTAAGAGAACTTTGAAAAGTGATAATATAGTAAGTGTACTCTGTTAGGTCTGGAAATGGAAAAAAGGTTAAAGTGACTTTTGTTTCTTTTCTTTTTGTCCTAGGGAAGTGGTAGGAAAAGGTCTGTTTTACCTGTATTGACTCTGAAAATGGCTCTTGGGTTTGCTCATTTTCTAGAAGCAGCGGCTGGAGGGATAGTCTGCGAGGGAAGTGGGGAAGGGGCGTGCCTTGTAGCTTTTTGTTGCTTGTCATCTTAAAAGCAGGCTGGAATGGAAGACTCAGAGATGGGGGATTTTAGAGAAATGTGTCTAGCGGCACAAGGATTTTGAATATTTTATACTTGGTGGTCCACCTAGGAGACTGAAAGACTGGAACTGACAGGTTGAAGCAGATATCAAGGTGAATAGAGGTGGCTAGATCAGTTGGCGGAGTCTGAATTCAGGTGAAATGTGACTAAAGTTAAAAAATCTCTTTTTATTAGGGGTATGGGGCAGGTTTGCTTGACCAAAAATGAGTGATAGTGAAAACTCTAAAAAATATAATTAGGTGGCAGTGTCTAATGAGGCCAAAATTATTTCCTTTTTATCCTGACAATGAAGAGCCTAGAAAGAGAGGTGAGACCCAAAGCTACTGAAGGACTGAGTATGTAGCTTTCAGTGTTCATGATGAGATGGACTGCCCTGATATCATTATGACTACTCAAGGCTCCCTCTTTGTAGTGAGTTTGGTCAGCTTAGGGAAGCCGTTGGCAGTGCCAATTGCCCATGGTCAGACCTTAGATCAGTTTTCAGTGATCTCTGTATAATGTCTCCTTGCCATGTGGGGCTCAGGAAAACTCACTTAGACCAGCATTCCCTTCATGGTGTCCTGGACAAGGCCTGAACTTGCTTCTGGGAGGCTAGGCAAGAGCAAGACAGTAGCTGGACAGAGAGCTTTTGCCAGCAGATGATATCTTTGCTGTGATATACTTTAAAAGCCAACTTTTGCCTGTGGAGTCTGCCTGAGGAATTCTCTCAAGGTCTAAATTTTAGCTCCGATATCACGGTAAAAAAACAGATCATGGCCTCAGGGATCTAGTATACTGTGAGAGTGCATTTAAATGTTAGGCATGTAAAAACTGGATGAATTTTAACTGCATGGGTTTTGCCTGTTTCCAATCTTGCCATTACTCTATAGCTTAATTTTTTTATTTATCTGTGCAAATTTTGACAGGAGAAATAAGGTACAAACTTTTATCATCTTATTTATGGCAGTTGCTTTTAGTAGAGAGAGAACTGGATTCGTGTGGATAGAAACAGAAGAACAGAAAGCCAGAAGGGAAAGTTTAGAGTTGAGATGTGAAAAGAAATAGGGTTAAGATCAATAAACTGGGAGAGAAGGTTTAGAGCTGAGATATAAAAAGGGAAAAAGATAGGAAAAAAAAAACTTTTCTATCTGCCCATGTGCTTGCAAAAGTTAGCCTCTATAAAATATTGGGGTTGGTGAGCCATTAGGCAGCAATTTTGAGTAATTTAAGTGGTAATTAGGCCATTGTTTTTGTGTAAAAAACAGGAAAGTTTGGTGGTTTCTAAATAAGGCAAAAGGCTAAGCAATTTTAACATCTCTACCATGTACCCTAAGGGTAAAGATGGAAGTATGTTTTTTACTGGCTTATTTCTCATTGTTGAGACCTAAGGAAGATATGGAACTCAGCAAGTCTAGGTCATGACCTAGCAGAAGGTTTTGTAGGGAAGTGGGCTCACACCAGACTAGTCCCTCAACCACCATTGTAGCCCACTTAGACAATGCCCCATATTACATATATCCTTGAGTTCTCATCAGAACAAAGGGAGATACACCCTACTCACAATGGATAATGTGAGCCCATCTGCCCCAGCACCATTTGCCTGAGAGCTATCTGTGGCATCGCATGCAAAAAAATACCCACGGAAGATGCTAGTGCAAGTTCATGAGGGGCAAGTCCATGTATGGAACATAATATTGGGAGAAAGCCAGGAGTGCATGTTTGTATGAGGAGGGGGCACTTACCAACCAAATCCGCTGGTATTCAAATAGTGCAGCAGCTGGGCAGGTAGAAGGTCCCCTTGCAGTCAACTTCGGATCAGGTTCTCCTAGCTAATGTGCACCTAAACTCAGGAGAGATCCTATCCTAGTCACGGCACCAATGCTGGTTTCATGCATGAGAAGAGGCACACACTCAGACTACCAAGGACACAGGAGGGTTTATTTAAGAGAGTTCCCAGGTGGGTACAGAAACAGAAAACCAGGACATGAGAAGAGAGTGACCAAAACATTTTGTGTCTCTTTTTTTTTCCTTCTTTATTTTGTATTTATCAAAAAAACAGTAAAAAGAATTTAAAATGCAGAAGAGTTAACAATAACTATAAAGAGGATAAGAATCATAAGCATGGCTTATCAAGGGTGGAAATGCAAATAAGATTGCTATACATATATTAACTTTGTGTTCAGCTTTCCCTCTGAATTTTTTAAGAAAAGGTGTGTGCATGGGTTTACATAGTCACATTTAGGGGCATGCCTCTGTAGGAGGTGCATCCGACCATAGCCATGTTGACTCAACTATGTGGAGTGCCATGAATACTTACAAGTAAGTCTGTTTTCTTTTAAACAAAAAAGTGGACTTTAGTGAGGCATAAAAAATATGATAAACTCAATTAATATATAAATATACATTTTATTATAATATTTATAAATACATATTTATTATATATAAGTATATAAAATAATATAAGTATTATTATAATTTAATTAACAGTTTTCAATTAATATTAAGAGACATTGTTAGTTCAGTGTTGCTTGCAGAAATAAAATATTTAGAAATCAGTTATACTTGACTTAACCTGTTTTTTCTCAGTTAGTAGGAGTTAAGAGCTGGTACATTTAGAATTATTATAAAAAAGTCTGTGGCTATTACTCCTATATTTTTCTTATTGGCTTTCTGATTTATTCAGTTAAACATACCTAATTTAGAAAACTTCTAATGTGACATTTTACCAGAGAATAATTTGTGTGTCTAAACAACAATGAAATGTGAAGGTAAATAATCCTGTCTACTATTATTTGGAAGATAATTAGGATATATTTGAACTTATTCTTTCGTATATAAGGGGAAGATATATTTTATATCAATTTTTTATGAAAATCTCTAGGTAACATGACAATAGATTGTTTAAACTAAGATTTTATTTAATGATACTTTTTTCTAATTTCACTTTTTATTAATTCTTTGTGGGTTTCATATCATGCATCTCAATCCCATTCATCTCCCTATTTTTGTCCATCTACTACTGACTGTTCTAAACACCCTCCAAAGTAAAACAAAATAAAATTTAAAAGACACAACATGAAAACATAAAAGAAAAAAATCTCATTGTAGAAGTTATAGTGTGACATAATAAGCTATACAATATACCCTTTAATTCATACATTTTTAATAGCAAATGTTTATTGCAATAGGTCATTGGTCAATGTCTCTGGTTAGGGGTACACTATTGATACTGGGCTGGCACCAGGACTCTTGAATATTTTATTGTTACTCTCTGTCATAGAGATCCTGCAGCAAATTATAGTTTGAGTGGATGTTGGGATGGGTCTGCAGATAGCCCTTGTTCCAGGCCTAAATGGTGGGTTGCTGGGTTGAACATCTCACCGAATCTCCCTTATCCTCCCCATTATAGTGGGATCTCCAGCACAGCCAATGTTAGTTTACCCTATTCAATAAGCAGCAAGGAGCTGGCCAGTTCTCCTGCTTTTTATGTCCTCTGTTGGAAAGCAAACACCTGCAGCATCAGGACCATTTGTACTATGTTGCTTATAAGACGTTCAGGGACCAAGTGCCACAACTGGTAAGGGTTGTGGGGCACTTCTGTCCTTTGTCCACACCAATACATGGGAGATGAGAGGCACTCTCTCCTACTCTAATGCCTTCAGGGCTGGTTTCCCCATGCTATCTGTGCCAACAAGGTCAGCTCTATTGTGCTGTCCAGGCAAGGTAGAGTACCTGTCCTCCATAGGGCTGTGATGCTGCTGCTACTGCTGGTAAGGCAGAATAAATCCCCTTGCCTTCTACAGTTGGCAAAAGTCGTGGGACAGAGAGCATCATTCATTTGCCCTCTCTACCACATAGAAGGCATGCAGGGCAAGCTCTCCAATTCTTGTGACCCTGGCAGAAAGGAGGAAGGTGAAAAAGTGAGATATTTCTCCTCTATACACTCTGCCTCATGTAAAGTGAGTAATGAGATCAAATCTCTCATGATCATGTCTTCAGGGCCTTTCACTCATACCACCAGCAACAGGGTCCATTCTATAGTGCTGCCTAGATGAGTAGGAGGACCAGCACACCTGAGGCTGCAGCTATTTGGGACAATGATAATATTTGAAATGTTGTAAAGTTATGTAAAATTAATTGAGGGATAGTTTTTAGAGATTTTAACTTTTCTTCCACAAATATTGATGATAAATTAATTAATGTTACTTCACATTTTCTTTATAGAGTCAATCTTTGCTATAGAGTACAAAATTTCATTTTTTATACAATATACATAAATTCCTTTTCATTTATAAATATCATCATAATTTTTATCCATGTATATACTCTAGTACAGGCTTCCTTCCCCCTCCCATGCCCCCAATCTCTCTTCTCCCCATCACTTTATCTGCTCCCCAACAAGGGCAGGACATCCCAAGATCCCAAGGTCACTTAGTTCAGCATTCAACCCAGGCAGACCTGCTTTCCTCAACCCAACATTAAAACAATTTTACTCAACAAAAGAACCTCAGGAGGTTTCACCATACCTGACTTCAAGCTATACTATAGAGCTACAGTAATAAAAACAGCCTTGTACTGGCATAAAAACAGACTTGTGGACCAATGGAATAGAATTGAGGATCCAGACATTAATTCAAAAACCTATGAACACCTGATCTTTGCCAAAGAGGCCCAAAACATTCAATGGAAAAAAGATAGTATATTTAACAAATGGTGTTGGCATAGCTGGATGGAAGTGTGCAGAAAAATGCAAATAGATCCGAGCCTGTCACCCTGCACAAAACTCAAATCCAAGTGGATCAAAGACCTCAACTTAAACCCAACCACTTTGAACTTGATAGAAAACAAAGTTGGAAATACACTTCTACGAATTGGCACAGGCGAACACTTCTTAAATATAATACCAGTGGCACAGACACTAAGACCAACAATCAATAAGTGGGATATCCTGAAGCTAGGAAGCTTCTGCAAAGCCAAGGACACTGTCAATAGGACAAAACAACAGCCTACAGAATGGGAAAAGATCTTCACCAACCCTACAAGTGATAGAGGACTGATCTTTAAGATATATAAAGAGCTCCAGAATCTAGAGCCCAAACCTTGAATAACCCTATCAAAAAATGGGGTTGAGATCTAAAAAGCGAATTCTCAGCAGAGGAACTACGAATGGCTGAAAGGCACCTGAAAAAGTGTTCTTCCTCTTTAGCCATCAGAGAAATGCAAATCAAAATAACTTTGAGATACCACCTAACACCTGTTAGATTGGCTAAGATAAAAGAAACAGATGACAGCCTATGTTGGAGAGGATGTGGAGCAAGGGGAACACTCCTCCATTGTTGGTGGGAGTGTAAGCTTGTTCAGCCACTTTAGAATGCAATATGGCAGTTTCTCAGAAAACTGAGAATCAATCTCCCCAAGGACCCAGCAATACCACTTCTGGGTGTATACCCTAAAGAGACACATTCACACTCCGAAGGTATTAGCTCAACTATGTTCATAGGAGCATTATTTGTAATAGCAAGAACCTGGAAACAACTTAGATGTCCCTCAACTGAAGAATGGATTAACAAACTGTGGTACATCTACACAATGGAATACTACTCAGCAGTAAGAAAAAAATGATATCCTAAAATTCGCAGGCAAATGGATGGATTTGGAGAATATCCTCCTCATGGAGGTATCACAATCTCAGAAAGACAAGCAGGGGATGTACTCACTCATTAGTGGTCTCTAAACAAACAAACAAGAAAAAAAGCCATGCAAGCCCAAGCAGCAAACCACAACCACTGAACAGCTTGGGATCAGAGACACCCTGGACTGACCCTTCGTATCCCACTCCAACTATAGGGACACCTGACTCACTCTTGAGGGAGGGGGAACAAATCTGGATTTGCCAGGAGTGGAGACTGATCCAAGCATTATTGGGTCAGTGGGACCATAGGACTGTCTGCTCCCTGCCCAGGGAGGAGATGGGGAGTTGCAGAGAATCAAAATGACCAGATGTGGTGGGAGGGGGAAGGGACCTTGAATAAGGATATACAGGGATGGAAAAAAAAATTCAGAGGGAAAGCTGAACACAAAATAAATATATGTGTAGCAATCTTATTTGCATTATCACCCTTGATAAGTCATGCTTATGATTTGTATCTTCTTTATAGTTATTGTTAACTTCTCAGCATTTTAAATTCATTTTACTGTTTTTCTTGATAAATACAAAATAAATAAAGAAAAAAAAAGAGACCAAAGGGAAATGGTCTTCAGCCAAAAAAATAAAGAAGTCATTAAAAGTGCCAGGAACTATCATGTTATATTTTATCATTAATATTTTAAAATATTAATGATATTATGATGTCATGATATTGTCACTCGATCAAAATATTGATATTGATAAATTTGCTTTTATAAAATAGAGCATTTTAGTCTATTTTTTCCCTGGTTTCAGAATACATTTTTTTGCTTGAATTTAGTATTTGTGGGCCCATGGGTAGGGAGTATAGCGTGATGAAGAGTAGATGCTGGAGAAATGCTCATCTCCTACATTTAAAAGTGTATTCCAGCTCCTTTATATTTTCATTCCTCCTTTTTTTTCTTCCTGCTGATTTTTTAAGTATGTACATAGTTTATCTTTATAAATCTTCGTTCTTTTTCTGCTTTTGGTATAAAACACCCAAAAGAAAACAACTGAAGGGAGAAAGAATTTACTTGCTTCCCAGTATTTCTTTATATTGCATCATTGCAGGGGTGGTACAGACTTAGGAGTTGTAGAGAACTCCTCATGGTACAAGTCAAGACCAGAAAGCCTAGAATGAGTTCATGTGAATACCTGTTCAGCTTTACTTCTCTGTTCTTTTCAGTCCAGGATACCTCATCCACAGAAAGTTATTGCCCATAAGGAAGATAGGTGTTCCATTTAAAAGCCAATCTCTCAGTGAAACTTTCAGAGTTAACTTTGATCTTTCCAAAACCTCTTGGGTATGTCTAGCGCTTAGCTCTGCAATGATAAGTTTACAGTACAGTCCATCATGGTGTTCTAGTTAGTATCCTCATTAACATAATAGCTATCTGAGAACAGCAAGTTCTAGAAAGACTTGTTTTGTCTTTTTTATATCAAAGGTATACTCTACCATCATGTCTGCTATATGACATCAACAGTCAGTCAATTGAAATTGATTAGTGTTACTGCTTAACTCTCTGCCAAAATCAGCTCAAGAAACCAATCCAGGGAATGACGCACTTCCATATATAAAGTATATCTACTCACCTCAGTTAATCTAATCTAGAAGCCTGCTTATAGTTATAACTAGAAGTTTAAAACCTACATGGTTTAAAATGCTGTCAAAGTTCTGAGCAGGATTAACTATCCACAACTTTCCCCCTTCAATTTGACAGCTGAATCTATCAGTTTTATTAATAACTTTTATGCCCTTTTTCTGTAAACTCACAACCACCATGACAAATACCAGTTCTCAAAGTTCCATGTGTGACATGTGTGACACATGTAGATTCATTAGTAGGCTTGGATAAGCACACTAAACAACTCCACTCTAAAGCACACATTGCCACATTGTACCTGATTCTTTTCGCATTAGGCATCACAAGTTTTTCATGTCAAACATTGTAGGGGATATCAGTTTAGGATTCACCTTCACAGCAACATGAGCCTCTTTGGAAAGATTTCAAAATTTCCCAACTATATAGGCTTAGTGATTTTCTGGAACTGGGGTGTAACACAACATAGTCATCTCACTCTTGCATCTTTAATTAGTTCACATTTAGTACCAGTTGGAAAATACTGCCATCTTCTGCTGGCAACTGGATCCTGGCATTCTTGTTGCTTGGAGTAAAGTTGTACTAGTTTCTGCGAGATTAGGTAATCAGACTTATTAGCAGTTTAGACTTTCTCCTTTAAAATAGGTTTGTCACTGGACAAAAGGAAGACTTAGGTGATTGTAATCTTGGAAGTGAGGGACAATTTCACAATGCAAAATAAAGTATTGCTTTACCATAATTCCAATATTCTATAAAGTTGCAAATGCTTTCTCAGTTTTACATTGTCTGTAACTTGAAATGCCACCTCTTTTCTTAAATAATATTTAATGGTTTTGCTGAATTCTTTGTTATCTCTCATTTTTGAAAAATAATAAGACCATAATCAGTAAGGGCAGCACAGAATAAATACAATTTCTTCTACCAGAAAATTAATTCATTATTGCTACATACATCCTCATTACAATTTTCAGGACATCAGAGTATTTCCACTTGATTATTTGTCAGAATACAGCAGGAATAGATTTTACCCACTTCTTGATACATCCTTTTTGTCCTTTCAAATGTCATAAAACAGATTAGGCTTGTGTGTTTGTTTCTCCATTATTGCATTTTAAACTTTCACAAAATAAACCATTGACTTGTATTTCTAAAATAAGAAATGTATTCAGGCCTAAAATTTCAAACTTTTTTACATTTATCCCACAAAAAATTTGAAATGCTTATGAACTATAAGGTTATGTTTATCCCATCAGTGTCCATACTCTTCTTTATCTATTTGATAAATGCTTTGTTATGAAAAAATTCTCAAGAGAACAAACAAGAAGGTTTTCTGGCTCATAACTCATGGTTATTTTCCATTTTGCCAAAGAAAGTCATGATAGTAGAGTTTAAGTAAATTGATTCCATTACTTCTGCAGTCAGAATGAGACAAATGGATGCTGATGCTTAGCTTTCTTCTTTTTAATTAGTCAAGGAACCAGAGCATAGGGACATATACCAACTAAAGTTATTGTGTGTTTTCCAATGGAATGAAATCCAGAATGTCCCTCATATCAATGCACAGAGTGTTATCTTCTATTATTTTAGATCTTAACAAGTTGACAAAAGTATTCATCATGATCTATCTTCCTAAAGGCAAACCTAACGTGGTACCATGTCATAGGCTCAAAACAAATGTCACCATCCCTACCATAATAATAAAAACAATAATCTCTAAATTGAATGAAATACTGTTATTTAAAAATTCAAAGAGACAACAAGCAGATAAAATAAAACAAAAACTATTGCTTTTTAAAAATATAGAAGTTGTGATATTCTAAATAAGCAAATTTATCTTTAACAAAATACCCAATGTAAGAATGATAATGCATTAAGTCATGCATAATGCATTGCAAAAAATGTTGCATACATTCAGAGTAATGAAAAATATTGTGATTACATAAAAATTTTCAGCTTCTAACAATGATATCTGATACTCCAATAGTACATAAGAGTAGAATCAGCTTACTTTTAAGTAGTTTTGAGAAAGAAAATAGGCTTGTGCAAAAGATGAAAACTTAATCTCTTTTAACATAAAAATTAAGTAAAATATATTAAACATTAAATAAAAAAATCAACTCTGTCCTCTAAATATTTTGTGACTGTAGTGTGTGTTTGTTAAATAAGAAAATATGGGTAATATATATGGATATAATTTCTATCTTCTGAATGTGTACATCCTGTTTTAATGGCACCAATTGTTGAATATAGTGTTCCTTCTCTAATGTATTTTGTTGATTTCTTTATTTTTATTGAGATAATACTATAGCCATATTTCCATTTTTATCCCCCATTTGGAGCCTCACAAATAACCCTTGCAGCCCTTTATAATATTCGTAGTCTCTTTTAGTTTTTATTAATTTATTCATAGACACACGCATACACACTTTGAATAAGAACAAGAATGATAGACATACAATTATTTATAGAGGTGGTAGAAGCCCAGAAATCCTTAACCCTGAACAAAGAATTACTGGTAATTAAAAATATTGACATCAGAAGATACAGTAATTCAGAGGGAAAAGCACACTGTTTAATTATGAAATGATAAATACTCAGCCCTAACATAAGCATAAAAGTGGTATTATGTAGATTGTACAGTCTGTACTTACGTATGTAAGAAAATAGCTATATTTGTGTGCAATGTATATCTTGCCTATCAAATATCAGATATATGTAGTTATAAGTACTCATGTTTGAGTATTTTATTTTATCCCATTTTTATACATGTCTTCTTTTTTAACCAGTATTATATACTTTGATTACTATAACTCTATCATATACATATCTTGAAATAATTCTGTTTTAATTAAAAATATTAGACATAAATAAAATTGAATATAAGCTAAAAAATAAGACACATGAAGGACATAAAGTAGAAATAATTGGGACTAATAAAATGCATAATAACATCGTACTTTTTAAGTTCTGAATAAAAATGTTACATTTGATATGAACTTATTATCTGATTTGAAGTTTTTGAATAGAAAAATTCCTGGACTAAAACAGAGAGAAACATACCTTATGCAGCCTAACCCTATGTTTTATATACTAAATTTTCTGCAAGCAAAATGTTACTTGTGGTATGTGTTGTTACTATCTTTGGAAGCATTGAATTTAACTTCTAAAGGAATCAGAAAATATTCCATTTTAAACCGGAAACATTCTTGTGATTCCATCATTTCTTTCTAAGACATTGCCCGTCATCTGCCCTCTGGCTGTTACTGTTCAGAACATTTATTTTTGTTTTCATAAGCTGTTTAAATAAAAAGCCATTTAACCCAGGCATATGAAGTACAACACTTGCTTTTTTGGGGGTTATCAAAATACCTTACTCTTCTTTTAAAGCTCTTATCTATGCAATTTCAGCTCTGGGCTTTCTTCCAAACAAGACTAAAATAGAATTGCAGTTGCACAATAAACAAGAGTTGCTAATTGCCAATTGTGTAGAATTTCTTACAAAAAAAAAAAGTAATATCACTTCCAAGTGTGCTTGATAGAGCTTTTACTTTTCTATTCATCTCATTTTTGATAACTCAGGATTGTTTCTCAACACTTGTTCATTTGAATTTTGCCTATGTTTTGAAAGAGAAACTTCTTTGTTTAACTTTCTGCTAAATGTATTTTCTACTTTCCTATTCTAGAGTTAGAACTGTAGCAATTTTCAAACTTTATAATTTATCGTCACAATATTATGCTTACATGATCTTCTTGAAGTAGAAATTGAGTAAAATTTGTAAAAGATGATTAAAGTAAATGACACAAACAGGCATTCAACAAAGTTTATGCTTGCTGTCTTTGCCATCACTGTGATATTGGTTGTTTTGTTTACATTAACTCCTTAGGATTCCTGTGTGCTTAATTGTAACATAGTCTTCCCATTAAAAAATTACTAACTCAGCCCAGTTCTTAGCCATGATCTCTGCCTCCACCTCTATTCATTGTTGCATGTAGGTTCTGTGATGACACTTAGGGTGGTTATTCATTTGATTATAGAGGAAGTCCTGTCTAGGCACCCCACCTCCATTAGTGGTTGGAGACCTAGCCAGGGATAGCCTTTGAATTCTTGGAGTTTTCCCTAATACCCAGTGTCTTTCAACCACATATTGGCTCCCAGTCCACCTGAGAGTAGGAGAGGAAGTCTGTATGAGGGAGGGGATAGGGATTATGAAGGAGAATCCCACAGAGATAGCTGGCTGGAGTCCTGGGGAGCTCACTGAATCAAAAGCAGTCACTGGGGAACCATTGGGAAAAGGAGGTAGGCCTCCAAGAGCAGACACTGTTGACTGGCATGAATAGTATTTGGATCCTTGAGGGGTGAAATCAGATGTGTTTCAGTACATGGGTTGGAAACTTGGAACCCATTCCCTCGAGAAGGGCACCTAAACAAGTCTTGACATTGGGATGAGGAAATTGGACTTGCCTGGAGTGGATGCCATGGTGAGCTGACCAACCTTGGGATTTCTTGCCCTTTTGGGGGAGGGGGAAGGGAATGGGGATAGGGGAGGCTGAAGGCTGACTGGGAAGAATTGGGAGGAGGAAAGAGAGGAGAAGCTGGAGGATACATGGAAAAATACTTTTCTATAAATAAAAAATAAAAAAGACTAACTCTTGATGAATAAAATAAAGATTGCTCTCTCATTGATCATCAAGTTTTTGATGTAAAGCATAGTATAGTGAATGGGAAGAGTGGGACAGGGAAGGGAGTTTGGACAAGGGAATAATACATGGATAAAAGATGAGACTTTATTCAAAAATAAATAAAAAATTCAAAAAAAGCACAGTATACCCTGTTTTCCCCTACAAACTTTAGATGTCATATAAATGTATATGGAATTAATTAAATATGATGAGGTATAACTAAAAAGTTAGAAACCAAATTCCCAATCAATTTGACAATTTTGGGATGACAATGATACCATTTTGATATTTTAAGTTATTATGAACTAGTTTTATACCACATATAGTACAATTAGATGTTATTACTATAAACTGTTCCATAAAACTTACTTTATCAGCTTTCTCAGAGTGAAGAATTATTTATAGTTTTGTAATCTATCAAATAATATTTTTTGTGGACAGACATCACTTCAATCTATAATTATATTAGTATTTTCTTTCCTTTGCATTTTAATTCTAATTTATAAAACATTTTTATAATCATTATATAGAGACTATGTAAAACTCTTTTGCTCTGCACTCCATAATGCCCTTGTCCATTATATTATTTATAAAGTAATTCATGTTATACTTAAGGCAAAATATGTATTTACCTTGGCAAATAAACCCCAGATATTTGGCTGTTGCTTTCAGTTTCTACTTCTTACTCTCTCTCTGTGTTTGTTTCTAGATTTTTATTTTTCTTCAATCTAATATATAAGATATAATATAAATAAATAGTAGAAAAGTACACAATGACATACATGTTTTGTCTGTCTGGTAGAATTTTATTTTATGGAGGTTGACTGAAAATACGTTGAGCACTTACAGAGAGCAAATAAAGAAAGTCTTATAAGTGCCAGTATCTTTAAATGATTATACAATTTATATATATGTACATAGACATGTATATAAATTTATATTTCAACAAAGCTAAACTCTAAAATTCAAACTCAAAATTTAGAGGCTATTCTGGCACAAATTATTTGAGACACATTTGGTTAAGTCATTTTTTGGATCAAAAAAAAAAAAATGATTCCCCATGAAGGCCACACAATGACACACGCTCATGATATAGAAGCCTAGGTCAGCTGAATCATCTGTGGTAAGTCATGACTCCTGATGTTTCCATGAGAGCTATATGACTAGTGTTTTTTTTACTCCAAGCCAGAGAGGCAATGTCAGAGATTGCCATACACTTTAATCAAGAAGGGAAATGTTGGAGGTTGGACTGTACAGCCTGCCAATGCCTCTTGCTGCCTTTCTGTGAAGTCCTTGGCAAAGCTCCTGATTATGTAAAATTTAGCCAAAAACATTTGCATCCAAAGGCTATATTCCAGGTACATGCCACCCTGTTAACAGAAAACCATGAAGAATCAAAGTGCACATTGACATAGACATGAATTATATAACAAAAGAGACTGTAAAATCCAAAAGTAATTGTTGAGATGTTGTGTGAAGATAAAAAGATTTGACCACATTTAACACATAATACACATGGCAAAGTATTAGAGAGCACAGACAATGAAGCCAAGTAAGCTATGTTCTGAAGACCCAGCCGATGTCAAATAAGACAATAGCAATAATATGTCTTGAGAAACATGTGCACATTATTGTTAATGGCATCTTGTCTGTTAAAAACAGAAGGTAACAGATTGATTAATATTATCAGGTAAAATAATAATTTAAGATCTTTTAGATAGTAAGCATAATATAGATTGATTTAGGAGCACTACTTGAAATATTGAAGTCTAGTGATGTTTGTGATAACTAGAAATTTTTTCTACTAGTTTATTCTCAGCATTTCTACACAATTTGAATAAAAATAGAACTAGTGGTTTATGCAAACCAGCTCCTAGAAGAATTGGCTTGTGGGTGATACTATTTATCTTGATAGTAAAATCAAGTTTTATAACATCAATCTACATAACACTGCCATTTTTTTGTATAGTATATGAAATTCCAGAAAATCATAAGGACATACACTATAAATTTGTTTCAATGAATTGAAAAATCTGAAAAAAACTGGTGAGGTTTTAGGTAACAAAATTAAACCTAAATTCAATAAATAATTTAAACAAATGCATACTTTGTAACCTGTTTTATAAACTAATAAAATACTCCATATTAAAAATAAAAAACAACAATAACAGAAACAAACACAAGAAAATATAGACTTACTTACTTCTATAAAATTTAACAAATACACAGAGCCTTTAAAAGTTACAAAGCCCATGAAACCCTAATATTAATCATAGTATTTCTTTTTTCTTTTTTCATATTTTTTATTATTTGGTGATTTTATATCATGCACCCCATTAAACTCAGTTATAAAACTTCTAAGTTTCATACCCACTCTTATGATCTCCCCATTTTAAAAAAGGTCATTTATGCTGTTCAATTATCTTCTGGGTCATAATTAAACATCCTGTGGTCAAACTCTTAAAGAAAACAAGACCTTCTTCAATCACACCCCTGCCAGAGGACATCAATGCAGAAGTAAAGTACTGTGTCATTTAACTATGTTCTAGACTTGTTTGTTCTTTAATGAAAGAGAGAAAGCATGTAGATCCAGATAGAAAGAAAGGTGAAGAAACTTGAAATAACTGGGGAAGGAGACACATTCATATTGTATGAAAGAAATCTGTTTTCAATAAAAAAAAATGATAAAAAGAAATTTTTCTTCCAACGGCATGAGCAGAGAAGGACTGAGGACTTTGAAATTCAGACACTGTCCAGAGGTGAGGAAATTCAGCACCTAGACCACTTTTCCAGAGAGTTGCTCTCTGGGACCATGGTCAATGCCTAGAGTCTGATCTCATCTCTCCCTAGCTAATAGGAGTAGTGTTAGACCGTGAGGGGCTACTCAAGGCACACCTAAAAGAGGGGACCTTGCATGGCCAGGCCCTGCCTCCAACTGCATGAGCAGAGAAGGACTGAGGATTTTAAATTCAGACTCCTGTCCAGAGCAGAGTTAGAGATCTAGTAGACCACTTGCTCACAGGATACAGATAGCAAGAACCTGGAAACAACCTAGATGTCCCTCAACTGAAGAATGGATTAACAAACTGTGGTACATCTATACAATGGAATACTACTCAGCAGTAAGAAAAAATGATATCCTAAAATTTGCAGGCAAATGGATGGATTTGGAGAATATCCTCCTGAGCGAGGTATCACAAACTTAGAAAGATAAGCAGGGGATGTACTCACTCAGTAGTGGTCTCTAAACAAACAAACAAACAAACAAGCCAAGCATGCCCAAGTTGCAAACCACAACCACTAAACAGCTTGGGATCAGAAATACCCTGGACTGACCCTTCGTATCCCACTCCAACTATAGGAACACCTGACTCACTCTTGAGGGGGGGGGCAGAACTGGATCTGCCAGGAGTGGAGACTGAACTAAGCATTATTGGATCAGTGGGATCATGGGACTGTCTGCAGCCTGCCCAGGGAGGGGATGGGGAGTTGTGGAGAAGAAAGTATGACCTGATGTGGTGGGAGGGGAAAGAGACCTTAAATGGGGATATACAGGGATAGAAATAAAAAACTCGGAGGGAAAGCTGAACACAAAGTAATTTTATGTGTTGCAAATTATTTGCATTATCACCCTTGATAAGTTATGCTTATGATTTTTATCTTCTTTATAGTTATTGTTAACTTATCAGCATTTTAAATTCATTTTACTGTTTTTCTTGATAAATACAAAATAAAAAAAAATTCAGAAATCTAAATAAAAAAAAAGAAAACACCCAAGTCCTCTTGCCACTACTGACAAGAAGCTGCGTAATTGTGAACCACTGAAGCCATGGGCAGATGCCAGTGCAAAAATACACATAACAATGTAAAGAACAATAAAGCAACACCAGAAGAAACTGGTGGTTCTACAACTACAAGACCTGAACAGAGCAGTGAAGAGGAAACAATAAAGAAACAACAACAAAAACATCATTAAAAAGATTATTGAAGCCTCCAAAGAGTATATCAAACATTCTCTTAAAGAAATAGAAGTAAATACAAATGAAAAATTGGAAGAGATGAACAAATCCTTGAAGAAAATCAAGAAAACGTAAACCAAAAAAGGAAAGAAATATTCCAAGAACTAAAAACTGAAGTAGAAGCAATAAAAAATGCACAAAATTAGGCAAAGGTAGAAATAGAAAATCTGAAGAAAACAAATGGAACTACAGATACAAGCATAACCAACAGAATCCAAGAGATGGAAGACAGAATCTCTGGAGTGGAAGATTCATTAACAAAAATACATACATCAGGTAAAGAAAATAATAAAACATAGAAGCCATAATAAAAAACATTCAGGAAATTGGGGACACCATGAAAAGACCTAACCTGACAAAAATAGTAATAGAAGGAAAAGAATACCAACTCAAAGGCACAGATAATTTATTCAATCTAATCATAAAAGAAAACTTTCCTAACTTAAAGAAGGAAATACCTATAAAGATACAAGAAGCTTACAGAATACCAATTAGATATGACCCTAAAACAAAGTCTTCTTGACACATGCTAATCAAGCCACAAAATATACAGAACAAAGAAAAAAATTTAAGAGCTGTAAAAAAAAAAAAAGGCCAACTTACATATAAAGGCAGACCCATCAGAATAACATCTGACTATTCAATGGAAATGTTGAAAACAAGAAGGGCTTGGTCAGAAGTAATTCAGCCACTAAAAGACCATGGCTGCCAACCTAGACTACTATACCCAACAAAATTATCAATCACCATAGATGGAGTAAACAAAATATTTCATGACAAAGTTAGACTGAAACAATAACTATCTACCAATCTGGTCCTCCAGAAAGCATTAGAGGAAAAACGCAACCTAACAATTGCAGATAAACCCATGAAACCACAAACATTCAATAATCCCACAGAAGAAAAGCCCAGACAAAGGAAATACATACAAGATACAACCAAAAATAGCAGGAAATATCAATCAGTGGTCACTAATATCCCTTAATATCAATGGATTCAACTCACCTATAAAAAGATACACACTAACAAAATGGATACAAAAACAGAAGACATCCTTCTACTGCATACAAGAAACACACCTCAACCACAAAGATAGACACAGGCTCAGATTAAAGGGTTGGGAAAAAATTTTCCAAGCAAATGGCCCTAAGAAACAAGATGGGGTTGCCATCCTAATATCTAACATAGTAGACTTTAAGATACAAGCAATTAAAAGGAACTGCAATGGGCATTCCTTATCCATCCCAGGAAAAATTGGACAAGAGGAGATTTCAATCCTGAATATTTCTGCCCCTCATATAAGGGCACCTACCTATATAAAAGAAACAATACTAAGCTCAAATCCCACATCAGCTCTCACACCCTAATAGTGGGAGATTTCAATACTCCACTTTCACCCTTGAATAGGTCAAACAGAAAGAGACTCTACAGAGAAATAAGGAGTCTAAATGAGGTTATGATGCAAATGGATTTAATAGATATTTACGTAAGCTTCCACACAAATGCAAAGGAATATACATATATCTCAGCACCACAAGGAACTTTCTCTAAAATGGAAGACATAATTGTTCAAAAAGCAACTATGAACAGATACAAAAATGGAAAAAATCCCTTGTATCATATCACCAGGGCCTAAAATTAGAGTTGGACAACATCAAAAATCACAGAAAGCCTACCAACTCATGGAAACTAAACACCACTCAGTTGAACCTTGTCTGGGTCAAGGAAGAAATTCAGAAAGAAATCAAAGTCTTCCTAGAATTTAATAAACATGAATTCACAATGTACTGTAACTTGTTTGGCACAATAAAAAGCATCCTAAGAGGAAAATTCATAGCACTAGCTGCCTATATGAAAAGCCTAGAGAAATCCTACACTAGAGAAATAAGAGTACAATTGAAAGTCTTAAAACAAGTAAAAGCAAACTCACCTAGAAGCAGTAGACTTCACAAAATAATCAAACTTAGAGCTGAAATCAACACAATTGGAACAAAAAGAGCAATACAAAGAATCAATTAATCAGTGGTTTGGTTCTTAGAGGAAGTAAATAGGATAGAAAAGCCCTTTACCAAACTAATCAAAAAGCACAGAGTATCCAAATCAACAAAATCAGAAATGAAAATTGAGACATAAAAATAGATCCCTAGGAAATTCAGAGAATAATCAGGTCATACTTTGAAAATTTATATTCAACAAAAATTAAAAACCTAGAAAAAAAACCAGAGATTTTTAGACAAGTACCATTTATCAAAATTAAATGAAGATCAGATTAATTACCTAAACAGACCTATAATCCTAAAGGAAATTGAAGCTGTCATTAAAAGCCTCCTAAGTAAAAAAAGCCTAGGTTCAGATGGTTCCAGTGCAGAATTTTACCAGATACTCAAAGAATTATTACTATTACTCCTCAAAATATTTCACACAGTAGAAACTGAAGGAATATTGCCAAATTCACGTTATGAAGCCACAATTACCCTAATGCCCAAGCCACTCAGAGACACAACAAATAAAGAGAATTACAGACCTATTTCCCTCATGAATATTGATGCTAAAATTCTCAACAAAATTCTGGCAAATACAGAAAACAATATATAAAAAATATCATCCACCAAAACCTAGTAGGATTCATCCCTGAAATGCAGGGAGTAAATGTCATCCATCATAAAAACAAATGGAAAGAAAAAAAAAAAACCATATGATCAAATCCTTAAATGCTGAAAAAGACTTTGACAAAATCCAAAACTCCTATATGATAAAAGCCCTGGAGAGACCAGGAATAAAGAGAAAATATCTAAATATAATAAAGATGATTTACAAGAAAGCAACAGCCAACATCAAACTTAACGTAGAAAACCTCAAAGCAATCCCACTAAAATCAGGAAATAGACAAGGCTGTCCTCTCTCCTCTTAACTATTCTATATAGTTCTCAAATTATTAGCTAAAGCAATAAAATAATGAAAGGAGATTAAGGAGATACAAACTGGAAAAGAAGTGAAACTTTCTCTATTTGCAGATAATATGATTGTGCGACCCACAAAATTCGACCAGAGAACTCTTACAGCTGATGAACATGTTCAGCAATGTAGCAGGATACAAGATGAACTCAAAGAAATCAGCAGCCCCCCTATACACTAAAGATAAAAGGGCTGAAAAAGAAATAAGTGAAACATTACACTTTATAATAGCTACAAGTATCATTAAATACCTTGGAGTAACTATAACCAAAGAAGTAACAGACCTATTTGACAAAAAATTTAAATCACTGAAAAGAAAATTGAAGAGGATATGAGATGAAATGATATTCCATGCTCTTGGATAGGTAGGATTAACATAGTAAAAATGGCAAATCTATAAAAACCAATCTACAGATTTAATGCACTTTCCACCAAAATCCCAACACAATAATTTATGAAACTAGAAATAACAATGCTCTTGGAATAACAGGAAAACCAGGATTGCCAAAATAATTTTGCTTAACCCAAGAACCTCAGGAGGCATCACCATCCCTGACTTCATGTAATACTATAGAGCTGCAGTAATAAAGTAGCCTGGTACTGCAATAAAAACAGACTTCTGAATCAATTGAATCCAATTAAGGATCTGGGCATTAACCAAAATACCTATGAACACCTGATCTTCCACCAAGAGTCCCAAAATATTCAATAGAAAAAAGATTGTATCTTCAACAAATGGTGTTGGCATAGCTGTTTGGTAGTGTGTAGAAAAATGTAAATAGATCCAAACCTATCACTGTGCACAAATCTCAAATCCAAGTGGATCAAGATCTCAAAATAAACCCAGACACACTGAGCTTGATAGAAAAGCAAGTGGGAAATACCCTCCAATATATTGGCACAGGTGATCACTTTCTGAATATAACTCCAGTAGCACAGACACTAAGAACAACAATCAATAAGTGGGACCTCCTGAAACTGAGAAGCTTCTTTAAAGCCAAGGACTCTGTCAATAGGACAAAACGACAAACCACAGAATGGGAAAAGATTTTCTCCAACCCTCCAAGTGATAAAGGACTGATCTATAAATCTATAAACCACTCAAGAAAGTAAACTCCAAAACCATGAGTAATCTAATCAAAAAAGGGAGTTCAGTTCTAAAAAGGGAATTCTCAGCAAAAGAATTATGAACGGCTGAAAGGTACTTGAAATAGTGTTGAGCTTCTTTAGCCATCAGAGAAATGCAAATGAAAACAACTTTGAGATACCACCTTACACCTATCAGATTGGCTAAGATCAAAGACACTGATTTCATCCTAGGCTGGAAAGGATGCAGAGCAAGGGCACCACTTCTCTATTTTTGGTGGAAGTGTAAGCTTGTTCAGCTACTCCAGAATGCAGTATGGCAGTTTCTCAGAAAACTGGGAATCAATCTTCCTAAGGATCCAGTAATACCACTTCTGGGCATATACCTAAAAATGCACATTCACACCCCAAAAGCATTAGCTCACCTATGTTCCTAGCAGCATTATTCATAATAGCAAGAACTTAAAAACCACCTAGGTGCCCCTCAACTTAAAATGGACTAACAAGCTGTGGTATATATACACAATGGAGTACAACTCAGCAGTAAGAAAAAATGATATCCTAAAACTTACAGGCAATTGGATGGATTTGGAGAATATCCTCCTGAGGGAGGTATCACAAACCCAGAAGGTTAAGAAGGGAATGTACTCACTCATTAGTGGACTCTAAACAAAAAAGCAAAAAGCAAGGCATGTTCAAGCTACAAACCACAACCACTGAATAGCTTGGGATCTGAAACATCTTGGCACCTTGGATGCCATTCCCTCTAGAGGAACACCTGACTCAGTCTTGATTTTGGGGTGAGGAAACTGGATCTGCCAGGAGTAGATGCTGAACTAAGCAGTATATTGGGACCTTGGGACCTCCTGCCCTTGCTGGGGAGGAGTTGTGGAGATATGGAGAAGAGAGAGTGACTGGAGGGGTTGGGAGTGGTAAAGGACCATGGACAGGAATATACACAGATAGAAAATGTGACTTTATTCTTAATAAATAAAAATAAGAAAGAAATTTCCTCTTCACCTTTCAATCTCAATTGCCTTATTTCTCTAATATAAAAGAAAGACACTAAATTATAGTTTTCAAAATTCTTAATCTTTTTAAATTTTAGCTTATATTAACTTTAAAATTAATACATGTAATAAATAGAACTTGATCTTATTTACCCCTCACTCTCATATCCATCATCCTCACAAACTTACCACACCACTGTTACTTTTCCCAGTCATCTTCATGTCATCTTTTTATAATAATTTATTTAAACTACCAAGGACAAATCGTTTATATGTATATAGTCCTGAACTGTAGCATGGGAAATTTAACACTGTTTATATTTATAAACAAGAGGAGGCATGACTACATTTATAGTTCTGAAAACATATATACAAATAACATTATAGAAACTGAGCAGGTTGCCTTTATATACTTAGGAAAATATGAAAGGTACATGTAGTTATTTTATATGTTACTCACACATATATATGTATGTAGCAACAATTAAAGAACTAAAAGCCATGAATTTGAACAAAAGCAAGATGAGATAAATGAGAGGGTTTAAAGGAAGGAATGGGAAGAAAAATAAGATTTAATGATATAATAATCAACAGAATCTATGGTCCTCTGTCATCTTATGTTTTCCTGTGTTCCATAGCAGATTGGTTCAAAATAAATACACGCAAGCTTATATTAATTACAAATTGCTTGTTTTATGACTTGCGCTATTACTAGCCATTTCTATTTATCTATGTATTACCATGTGTCCATGCATTTACCTGTGTTCTGTTATATCTTATTTCCCTGGCAACTCACAGCATCTTTCCAGATTCTGCCTTTCTGTATCTCTCTTGGATTTGCAACCTATCTTTGCCATATGACAAAACAGCTTATTAACCATTGGCAGCAACACATATTCACAATCTGCAGAAGAATTCCCACACTCTTACAGTCCCATTTTTCTGTCTAATCAAATGGAAGATTTTCTTTAACATAATAAAATTACATACAATAAAATAGTTAACAAGAATTATGATTATAATATCTAGATTATTTATTTGTATTTGGCAAAACTAAAGAAAGATTCTCTATTATCTATGTTACTTTTATAAACATAAGTTTCATATCTAATTTCCCTTCTATCATAAATAAAAACAACCTATAAATATCCAGTCTTCAACTTCATCAAATGTAGTAGTACAAATTTGGGTTGTATAAATAAGACTCAGAGCCAAAATTGGGGGAAGGGTGTAATATCAGAGAGAGGAAGTACCACAGTCAATTCTCACCAAACTGTCTTGCAACTTTTTCGGCCTCACTCCTGGTCGCTTCTGCCTGTCACTTCTGTCAGTCACTTCTGTTTCTGCTTGGTTTCTATTAGCCCTTATGTACCCTACCCCATACAGGTTAGAGTTAATGGTTATAGCCTTGAACTCACAAAAAGAAGAAGTTCTGTCTCTGGAGTTATGGTATAAAGGATGTAGATCACCACTCCAGGCTTTCACTGACCTGGGATTAAAGGTGTGTGTGATTGACTTAGCTGTTTATCCTTGTATTCAAGGGTCTAGGATTTCCTGAGTTGTCTGCCTAGGATTTGAATGTGTGATCTTTCTGATATCCCAAGATTTATTAAATATTTAGCATATATCTAAAATCAAAGACTAAGAAGGATGTATTACCTAAGTAAACACAAAGGACATTGTAAGCAACTTCATAAAATTCTAAAAATAACAAAAATGTCTGACTTTCTGAACAATTACTAATAGGTTTTTTTTTTTTTCAATGTTGAGAACACCATCTTCAGTCTACATGCCTAGAGCTTCTTGCAGACATTTAGTGAAAAAGGCAATTTGAAAGATTTTTGTGCCTATTGGCAAATTTCATTAGTTGCTTTTTTCCATGTCCCCCAGAATCTCTGGCAGATTCTCCTGTAAAACAGAAACCAGGACCATCTCACCTTATTTTGTCAAAGTTCAGTGGTTATTTTCTATAAATCCTGCATGTCCAATTTATACAACATTATGTCAAAAATTCCAGGCAAGAACACTTTCTTGCCTAAATGCACAGTCTTCCACACTGTAAAAATCTCCATGATTTTTTTTTTATTTCTATCATCCTCTTTGAAAATTATTTGTCCTCCCATGAGTAAATGTGCCTCATTTTTCAGAAAAGATGCAATTTTAAAAACATTCTAGTGCCATAACCTGTAGGTTTTGAATTGTTTGAAAATTATCTACCAAATTGAAATATACATTTGTATATCTAGAAAATTTAACCAGTTTTACTACTATAAGTTTTATTAACATTGATGGATAATTATTATTCTGTATGTCTTAATTATACATTAAAATTTTAAATGACTTGTATAAACATAATACCTTAAATAATAATAGAAATATACATACAGTATAACAAAACTTTTACATTGTTATAGATATTAGTTTATCAATACAAATTTAAAATATTTTAAAATTAAATTTTTGGATCAAAGTAGATTCAGTAACTTTTTCATAATTTTGATATTATATCTTCTTTCTTTCAAAAAAGATTGCATTTATAATCAACCCCATTTAAATAAAAAAAAAAGATCCATAAACATTATTTTGGAAATTTAGAGTAGCTTTCCATACTACTTCATGCTGATTAGGGGTTCTGACATTCTAATGGGGGTCCTAAGAAATTTAAGAATTATGGTCAAGTCTTGCTTGACTGTAGCAGTCTGTGAGGCTGAATCATCTCAGTCAGTTTTCTTGAAGTTTTTCTAGATGTTGGATTTTTTTCAGCAATCAATCTCCTGGGAGACATCTCAAGATATTGCCCTTGATGAAACAATATTAACCTGGAAGGAATTAAAAGTTTATCACCTTCTGTGGAAGGAAAAACAAAATCTGTATTCCAAAGCAACATATAATTACACTCAAATTTTGAATACAAGATAACTTAAATATATATATGCATATATATATATATATATATATACAGGCTTAAATTAGCAGCATTTACAATCAAATATCTCATAGCAATTAAAATTCCAAATAAAACACAATAATGTATAATATACAGTATCCAGTCACTTGTCTATTTTTCATTTTTAATTCAACTTTTTTAATTACTATATTTCTTTGAAAAACAAACTTTTTTCTTTTTTCTCTCAGGTCTCTGTATATATGGATGTGTGTATGTGTGTGTGTGTGTGTGTGTGTGTGTGTGTGTGTGTGTGTGTGTGATTATGTGTGTGTGTAACCCATCTAAAGGTTTTGTTTGTTTGTTAATTTTTGTTTTTCAACCTGAATCTGTTATATTGTGTATTTGTAATCATTTTCCTGGCCATTTCTTTAACCTGCAGCATAGATATGACAAAAGAGGTAGCCCTGGCACTGACTACTCCCTGTTTGGCTTTTCAATATAGTGGAGGTAAATTCACCTTCAACTCTAAGAGCCATGCTCAGGGAAGCTGCAGGTCTCTGATATCAGCAAGCAGCTTGCAGCATGCTGTCTATAAACCACATTCAAATGCTCCATAGCAGAACCACTCAAAGGTCTTCCATGCTGCTAGAACAAACCAGGAAGCTGCCTCTTAAGAAAGTCATGTATCTGTTTACTGCTAGAAAACCAAGTCTATATTGAATAAATAAGGCTACAAAGAAGCTGAGAAGGACTCTCATTTTTGTTGTTCTAGAATCCCTAATTAAGTTTTGTTAGGTTTTATGTAGAAATTTGTGGTCACATTGAAATGTCAGATGTAGCTGCAAGTTTTCCTGTGTCCCACAGCAGCTTGTTCCACAAAAAAATTACACAAAGGCTCATTTACTTACAAACTGTTTAGTCTATGGCTCAGGCTGTTACTAATAGCATCCTGCATTTTAAATTAACTTATTTTTATGAATCTATGTATCATAATGTATGTTGTTTTATCTGTGTGTCATTATATCTTGTTCCCCAACTCTGCCTTTCTGCTTCTTATATCTCTCTTGGAAGTCAAGCTTGCCTTTATGCTGCCTTGCCATGAGCAAAAAAATATTTTTTTTAATTAGCTAAATGGTAACAACACATATTTACATCATACTGAAAGGTTATCCCACAACATTCCCTTTTTGTCAGCTATGGACATTTATCCATATACACACAGTAACTGTTAAAACAAATCTTAAAAATAATATCACATTTTAGGTATGAAAATATGCCTCAGTGAATTAACTATTTAACACAAAAGCAAGAGAAACTGAGTTTATCATCTACAGCTTACATACTAGGTAAACACTAGGATATGCTTCTGAAATTCATGGTCTAATGGAGGCAGACATAAGCAGATTTCAAGAATCACCGGCCAGCCAGGCCAATGAAAAATTCAAGCTATGACTTCTGCAAGAGACACTGTCACATGAAGTAAAGTGAAGGGTAAAAAAGAAAGCTATTAGGGGTCAAAATAGTTTTTTATACATACATTTTTTCACAGTCAGTAGCAACCAAACACACATATACATAAATATACATTATGCACAATACACACACCACACACACACACACACACACATAAGAGTGATTAGAAAACAGCTCAATGAGTTAAACACTTATCATATGCCAACCAGATTTCATATTTCTAAAAAGGAACTAAAATATAATACTATGTATCAAGAGGACAGATAATATATTAGGCCAGCTACTTTAGCATATACAAAATAATTTCAAACAACATTATACTGTAAATTTTTAAAAGAGTACTGAAATATAGCAAAAAAGTAATTCATCCTTATCAAGAGTTGATCTTTTAACCATCAGGTAGTTTTACATCCTGGTCAAAGGAATTGCTGGAAAAGGACACAGTGCTGGAGGTAGAAAAAGAATACAATCAAATCCCACTACTTGGCACTTTCTTTTTTATTATGAATAAAGTCATATTTTTTATCTATGTATATTCTTGTTCACCAATCCAAACAAAATAACATTTTGTTGGTTAGAGTACACTAAGCCTTCAGCAGTATTACAAAATAAACAGTAATGTTATAATTGAAGTGTATCAATGTTAATTACCTTTGTACCTGTCCTGATTATTGTTGTTACATTACTTTAATATTTTTCTTATAATTTCAAAACAGGAGCCAATGTTTTTTATATTATTTAGTTTTGACTCTGTTTTTTCTTCACAAAATACAGAGAAAAATGGCAATAGAAGGTGAATTAAATAGGTGTGATAGGAAAAATAATGTGGAAACAGATAATTTGATGAATCAAATGATGCTTTAGTCACAATACTCTAGGGAAAAACTCTATTCTCTCCTCTCTCTCTCTCTCTCTCTCTCTCTCTCTCTCTCTTTCTCTCTCTCTTGTATGTATGTGTATGAGGAAGAAAGACAGAGACAGAGTTAGAGAGAAGAAAGGGCACACAAGTGGAGGAGAGACAGAGAGACAATGAAAATTAAGAAGAGATCATAAAATTTTAGAAGATGTTAAATTCTGGGTTCAGCAGTAGATAACATCAGGTAGAATGTCCAGGATGAAACAGCTCTGATAGCAGTTTCTTTTTGAAAATAGACATGGACAAATCCCAGAAAATCAAATGCATCAATTGATGTTCAGAAAGACATGAACAAAGTCAACAGAGCAATTGGAGGTCATCAAAGAATACAATTTTACTGTGTTTGTGTGTAGGGGGCACATTATTTAAGGTTTTTAAAGTGGTGGATATACTTTACTCCCGGTTCAGAAAGCATTTTGCTTTTCTCATTCTACCACTAGCTGAAGATTCTGTAAGAAGTTTATCTTCTCTCAAAGCTCTAAACTGAACTTGAACAAATATTCATCTCTCTCAGATTCATTTAATGTAAAACATAAAATTAATGATCATAAATGGTAAATTTCTACTAAATGTATTTATAGTCATAAAAAGTCAAATTTAATGTTTTTAACTTCAGTTTTAATATTTTCTTATTCCTTTAGAATTCACATAATAGACATCTAATTTAGTCTTTCCCTAGTAGTAAACTGCTGTATTTTTAATAAGTCAGTGTATGTATTTCTTACTAATAATTTATTTATGTTCAGTTATATTAAAATGAAAGATTTTCTAACACACAAAACAAGAAATTATTTCAGAGTTTTTGTATTAAGAAAGAATATATACTTTCAGAATTCTAATGACTGATATTTTCTATAACATTTTACAGATGTATATTAAGATTTATTCACAGAAATAAACATATGTATTCATAGATACATACTTTATATAATATACATAGGCATTTTTGTGTCTGCAAAAAAACTGTTATTTTTGTTTGGAGTATTAAAATGACATTTTAAACATATGTGAAATCCAATTCTCATATATATATTTAAAATGTATCTGTATATTGTATGAAAATATTAATAAGATTAAACCATTGACTATCTACAGAATGTCACAATGATTGCTCTCAATGATTTTGCTTCAGATGAAATGCAATTTCTTCTTGTTAATAATTCAGAAATAACCTCTGTAAATATAGTAAACATTGATTGCACTTTTAGTTAAAATTATAGGTTGAATACTCTTGATAATAAGAATTAAAATCCTAGAGTCTTGATTACTCTAATTTATAGACAATTTGACATCTTCAAGAACATTAAGATAAATGCTGCTGATAAAAAAAGAATTAAATTATCAAGATAACTAACTTAATATAGCAAAAGCTTGAAAAAATATTTGCTGAATCCAGTCTATACTTATGTTTGGAAAAACAAGCTATCTTACTTCTTGTTTCAGCGTTCCTAGAACTAGGATGAAAAGTTTGTGCCACCACCACCTGCCTCTTTTCCACCTTTAACTTACAGAGATCGAGGTTTATCTCAGTCTCTCAACTGCTGTGATTAAAGGAGTGGGTCACCCCTCTTTGACTTTCATCATTTGGCTCTGTGGGCAAATTTATCCTCTGATATTTTAAACTGTTTTTATTATTTATACAATATATCACCATAATAAGCTTTTTATAGTTATAAATAAGTTTAGAAATAAAAGTATAATTTTTTCTTTAATTCTAGATAACATTTATGACAAAAGATATATACACAGCTGTAAAAAAGATACAATGACAATAAGAAAAATAAGAGAAGTAAAAAGCATAAAATTAGAAACAGAGAAAGACAACCCAGAAGGAAAAATTTTTGAAAGGAAAAAAATTGAATGTGCAAAGTACTGAACGCTTAATAGCTTTGTGAATGGGAAAACATGAAAATAACAAGCAAATGGAGTTGCTGTGGTGATAATACACAAAGAGATAACAGTGCTGTGATGTTGAGGCCAAGAGAAATAAGGAAGATGAGAATCAGATCATGGGCCCATTAGCAAGGGATGATAATTATATGTCTATTATCTCATGTGTAAATTAGCACCACTAATAAACTTGATTTCCATTATGCTTTCATGATGGCATACAAAGATGAACTGTTAATCTAATGCTATACTTGTTTTTTTAAATAAGCTGACAAATATTTAGAGCTTTGTCAAAAGAGCAACATAATTATTAAGCCCAAGCAAGAAAATGTTCTATTAATCTGTTAAAAATCAATCATTTTTGATTTAGATTTATTTATTTTATGCATATTAATATTTTATTTATATGTTTGTATGTGTATCAGAGGTGATTGTTTTATACCCATAGAGGTCAGCAGTGGCCATTGAATTTCCTAAACTTTGTTATCTGCCATGTGGATATTGGGAACTTAACTAAGATCTTCTGAAGATAGCAAGTTTTCTTGAGTACTAAGTCAGCATTCCTGTGTGATAATTAACTTTTATATGTATCCAAATGACTGGCAAATATCAACATATGTACATCTGTGTATGTATATTGCTATACAAGTATTAAGGCTTGTATTTAATAAAGAATGTATAATTACAAAATGTACACATATGTACATGTACACATAGATTGCTGGGACATAAATTCCACAAAACAAAATGAAGCAATTGCCACATGACAGTTGTATGAATCTCAGAAATCATGGATGAATGGGCTATACAGAGGAAAAAGAAAAATATTTCAAAAATTTAAGAAAATCTACGATTTTATTAATAATTATGTCAAGCAAGATTCTAGGAATCTGACTATACATTAGTATTGTCCAGCCAGGAAACAAAGTTTTATATGTTACAGCTTTATTTATTATCTCTACATAGATGTTATTTGTTGTCTTTTAAGTAAATGTAAACTCCATTCACTCATGTGCAAATCAATGGAGAACACATACAAATCTTATAGACACTTTACTAATTTCCCTAGAAATGAAAGCCTCCATTCTTATCACAGAAGAATTATGTTAAGTAAAATTAAAAGTGCAAATTTTCCTGTACATGCTAACCAAGTGATATATTTTATTATAAAATATTTTAACACTCACACAGTGTGCATCCTTTGTCTTTCACCCTCTCCTTTGGCGATTCTTTATTATGATGAAATTTACAATGAGTTTTTACTAGTATCTGGGAAAGCACCAATGACAAAAGCAGCATGTGTATGCTACCTATTAGAAGTGTGCCCTAACATAAAATATTTACACAATGTTAAGAATAAAATGGGTTAAAGGTTGGTTATATCATATGTTCTTTTTTTATAAGGCTGTGATTACATCTTATAGGTTGTTGGGATTGTTGAGAAAAAAAGTTATCTATTTTTTTACTTTTTCATTTTTTTTCTTTTTTTTTTCCCCTCTGGTTCAAAACAATGCCTTTGTTTTACTTCATCTCTTCTCAAAATTCTGACTTTCTATGAGAAAGAGTGTGATTTTGATAAATGAAAATGCATTTTGGACATAGGCTATTTTTATTTTCTAAAAGGATGGCAGCAAACACCTCAGAAAATCACTGCCACAACACATGCGGAAGCTGAACACATTCTGCATTTATTGGATCATAATATAACATGTAAGATTGCAGTGAATTTAGTATAAGTGTGGCTTCCGCTCTACTGAACTGTAGTTGTTGTTCTTTTTTTTTTTATATGGACTGAACAGGTTATATTTGGAAATATATAATGTATATACATATACACATGCAATAACAATTAGAAAACAAGAAAAAAAAGCAAGAATCTGAAGGAGAGTGGGGAGGGGTACATGGCCGGGTTTGGAAGGAGAAGCAAGAATGGGGATGTCATTTTATTATAAAAGAGGGGGTCATTAGTGATAGAATCTATAGAAGGGGCTGAAGAGTATGAAAGTGCAGCTTGGGCAGGGAAATAAATTATTGTGCCCCAAGTAAAGATAAAAAGATTTTATCCCATCCTTCCATGTGCTCAGATCCAAGCCAACGTTTCTTTGACTCATCTCTGAGACCCTTTCTTTTTCAATCTGTGTATTCTCATCTCTTTAGAGAGCATTCCTTTTCTAGAATTGCCATCTGATTCATCAATGGACACTTTGCTCCCTAAGCCTGAGGTTATCAATTCACATGTGTTAGATCTGTTTTCTATACAGGGCTGTAGGCTGTTTACAGGACCTTCATCTCAGGTCTCTCTGATAGTCATTTTATTCACTATCTCAGAGATAGGAATTTGCTAAATCCCATTCAGCTGTAAGGATTAATGCAGTAGCTGCAGATGAAGACTTTCATTCATTTTTTTTCCTTTTTTTTCCTTTTTTTTCTTCCTTCTTTATTTTGTATTTATCAAAAAAAAACACAGTAAAAAGAATTTAAAATGTGGAAGAGTTAACAATAACTATACAGAGGATAAGAATGATAGGCATGGCTTATCAAGGGAAGAAATACAAATAAGATTGCTACACCTATATTTTCTTTGTGTTCATCTTTCCCTCTGAATTTTTTTTTTCATC
>PVIH01017974.1:0-40116 GCA_004025045.1 Sigmodon hispidus | reverse complement strand
AAAAAAAAAAAAAAAAAAAAAAAAAAAAAAAAAAAAAAAAAAAAAAAAAAAAAAAAAAAAAAAAAAAAAAAAAAAAAAAAAAAAAAAAAAAAAAAAAAAAAAAAAAAAAAAAAAAAAAAAAAAAAAAAAAAAAAAAAAAAAAAAAAAAAAAAAAAAAAAAAAAAAAAAAAGGCCTTCTAAATCAATAAGACCAACACACATATGAAGTCACAGAGACTAAGACAGCATGCAATGCACAGGGCCTGCATGGATCTGCACCAGATGGGGTCCTAGAACAGAAAGGAGAATTGGGCACAGACCCCCATTTCTAACCCAGAAACAAACTTCATATGATAACCACTTCAAAATGAAAATTTAGTTTCCTCAAGGGAGTCTCACTGGGGAAACAAACTACCTTTAAGGGCAGGCTGCATGGCCCGTAGTAAATGATCAATGGAAAATGAATTCAACAGCATCTTTGGAGGTTCCTTGTCTGTCATGGCTTTTCCTTAAAAGACCTTATTTTATTTACACTTTGTTCCTTCTCTCTTTTACCCTACTGATTCTTTGCTTAAATAATATGTTTTCCAGTTTGGTTTTCTTATGGGGTTCATGAGTGTGCAAATGAGTGCGTCTGTTTCTGCTTCTTCTGCCTCTTGGGCTGTTTTTCTTATCTGTTTGTGTTGTCCTAGTCCGATGCATTCATTTTTATTTAATCTTATTATATTTTATCTTACTGCTATTCCATAGAAGCCTGTTTGTTTTCTAAGAGGAGGCAGAGGGATTGGATTCTGATGGGGAAAGGGATGGGAAGGAACTTGGAGGAGGGGGAAGAAGGGGAGGAGGGAGAGGAGAAGGAGGCGGAGGGGAACTGTAATCAAAATATATTATGTGGAAAAAAAAAGTCCATTTTCTTTTGTTGTGGTGGTGGTGGGTTTTTTGTTTTGTTCTTTGAGACAGGGTTTCCCGTGTAGCCCTGGCTGCCTTAAACCTTACTTTGTAGACCAGCCTTTTAACTCCACCTCTGAGTACTGGGATTAAAAGCATTTGCCAGTGTTATCACACCTAGCTAAAAATCTATTTTTAATAAAAGAGGGGAAAAGAATTTTGAAAGACATAATTAAAGCCAACATAGCCTTGGGAATACCTCTCTGAGCCTTTTGCCTGAGCGCTATAGTTTTAGAAGCGAAGCCTCTTGCTCTTGCCCTACAAGGAAGGATGAAGAGATGCCTGCTATCACCTTCTGCTAGTTCCCTTCCTCAGCCTCTCACACATGAACAGTATGTCTCAGAGGTGGACAGCCTGAGATTCTGCTATTCTTTTCTAGTTTGTGTTTATGCAAAACACAGGGTAGAGGAAAACAAGAAGAGAGGGGTCGGGGCCGGAAGGAGCGCCTCCGGTTGGCTGCACTACGTATCTGCCTTCCTGAGCTCCCATTTCTCTTCTGCATTGCTACCAGACCTATCTTCTCCCTGGAAGGTTTTTGTTTATTTGATTGTCGTTTCACATTTTTTAATCTACATTCTCTGACCTGTCACTTTCTTGCTTCTGTGGCATTTGAAGGCTCCCTGCACAGACAGAAGACCTAGTCTGTGTCAGTTTAATATCTGGTTGGAATCATACTTTGCCTGAGACTTGCTTATTTTCTAAACACATCGGTCTTCAACCAACTTGGAGTTCATCAGCAATTGCTCATTTAGAAAGAAAATGAAGGAGGCTCTCGGCCTCCGCAATGAAGGCACCACATCGGCAATTAAAGGTTAAAGCAAAGTTTTACAGTATATTTTAAAGTTAAAGATTTTTGCTCAAGAAAACTAAGCATCTATAGAAAAAGTTAGGACGTTGATAAATGATGGCTTCTAGACATGGATTATTGTTCAAAATAAAAAGATGTTGGTTAAAGGGCCATAAATACATTCATTTTTCATTTCAGTGTTTTCAATGAATCCTCTGTAATGGCCTTTCCTCCGGTTCTAGTGCCTTTTAAATATGTGCATGGCATGGAGAGCACCCAGGTGACAGTCAAGGGCTCCCGGTTCTTGTGTTGTGTTTACCATCCACCAGATGACCTTGAACAGGCCGCCATGCTTTCCTTTTATTCTGTTGAAGGAGGGAAACACCCACACCCTCTCTGAGTTGTGTCAAATCTAATGTTCGATGAAATAGCATTTGCGTGTCACAGACAGAAGATGAGTGTGTCTTTCATCTGTGTTTGTTTGAGAACATAAAGAGCTTAATGTCCCCGAACTTTTGTTGTATTTATTTCTGTGTTTATTTAGCTTGTAGATAGATGATATATCTGGACTGAATCTGAAGTTGAGATAATGATGATATGTGGTTATAAACACATAATTTGATCTTGGGGTCTAAAGCTTTAATTAGATTTTTTTATTATGAATAAAGTCATATTTTTTATCTATATATCCCCTTGTTCAAACTCACTTCCACCTCCCACCCATCCCAGTCACTCTCTCTTCTGCCCATCACTTTATCTCCTCCCCAGCAAGGGCAGGAGGTCCCAAGGTGGCTTAGTACAGTATCCACTCCAGGCAGATCTGCTTTCCTCACCCCAACATCAAGACTGGGTCAGGTGTTCCTCTGAAGGGAATGGGCTCCAAGGAGCCAGTCCAAGGTGTTTCAGATCCCAAGCTGTTCAGTGGTTGTGGTTTGCAGCTTGGACATGCTAAGCTTTTTGCTTTTTTGTTTAAAATCCACTAATGAATGAGTACATCCCCTGCTTATCTTTCTGAGTTTGTGATACCTCACCCAGGAGGATATTCTCCAAATCTATCCATTTGCCTGCAACTTTTAGGATATCATTTTTTCTTACTGCTGAGTAGTACTCTATTGTGTAGATGTACCACAGGTTATTAATCCATTCTTCAGTTGAGGGGCATCTAGGTTGTTTCCAGGTTCTTGCTATTACGAATAATGCTGCCATGAATATAGTTGAGCTAATGCCTTTGGAGTGTGATGCATTCTAAGATGGGGAAGTCACCGTGGCCATGTTCCTGCTCTGTAAAGTGATGAGGTTTTCAATCAAGATATCAGCTTTTGAGGTATCCAGGGACTAAACCCAAAGCTAGCTGTGCTAAGAGACCCTGCAGCTTCAAGCCTGATCTGCCCCAGCCAGATAGCCATCCTATTAGAGCATCACTACTGACATAGGTTTTCAAGAATCAGATTTGCACTGTGGAGATAACCTCTTCAGAACAGAAGAAAGAACAACTGGTTCCCAAGAACTGTTGTCATTTTAGGATCTAGTAACTGCTTTCTCTCCAGGGGCATGGGATTGCCTGGACCCTGATCAGTGGAATTTCATTTTGGAGAATTACAGAAACCTTAACATTTTGTTTCCTATAAAATTATGCCTAAATGAATCTTGTGACTGTCATTTGCTTCTACATATGAAATGCGACCAGCTGCCTTATACATATTATGAGTGTATTATGAATTATGGCATGAATGCCCTGCCATGGTGGAGTACCAATAAACCTTTTCTCCAAAAAAAAAAAAAAAAAAAAAAAAAAAAAAAAAAAAAAAAAAAAAAAAAAAAAAAAAAAAAAAAAAAAAAAAAAAAAAAAAAAAAAAAAAAAAAAAAAAAAAAAAAAAAAAAAAAAAAAAAAAAAAAGCACGCATATGAAACCACAACTCATACAATTGGCTGCCACACACATGGAAATTACTTAAGACCTGTCACAATGACATATTTAGCCTTCTTGCCATTGTTTGTAAGGAAACTATCAACTCCAAGTATAATGTGTACATCCAAATTGAGCCACCACCACAATGCCAGCCTCAGTCAAAGGAAATGTGTGCATACATTTCAGGATATAGCCTACATGCCTGGCAGGACTGGACATTTGTGGTGTGGTCAAGAATCAACTCCAACAGATCCAACAGAGATTCAACCTGTTCCACATCCTCCAATATCAAGAATGTGGCAGTTTCTGACATCATACACATTATTTCCATGTATCAATTAGTCAGGAATACAGAACCCTGAAGTTACTGGCTGCCTCCTGAACAACTGATAACATGTCATATTTCTGGACACCTTGCTTCCTTCTTTCTCTACCACACAGGGAAATGTTTCTGTGGTAGATATAGGTAAGACAGCACTGAAGGATAAAGTCTGGGTAACAAAGGAAATATCCTAGTCCAAGACTATCATTATAACTTTAGACTCAATCCAGATACATCATCCCTTCTATTTACCATCTAAATAAACACAAAAGTAAATATCATTAAAGTTCCACAGGGACCTTCAGCCCTGCATCACAGGGACCTTCTTCTGCCCTGCATCATGGGGACCTTCAGCCCTGCATCCATAAGGATCTCATTTTGTGCTTCCTTCCCCTTAAGTAGTCTCTCTTCCTTGAGCCACTCCTGAGTGTAAGCACACACACAGACACACAGACACACAGACACACACACACACACACACACATGCACGCACGCACGCACATCAAGAGAGAGAGACCCTTTTCATAATAGTTTTTGAGATGATGTAGGTTTCTCCTATATATCTGCACCTCCTCCCAAATGTCCTCCCCTACTACCAGCCACTGTATTAGAATTCTTTTTGTTGAACAGTCTATGGATTTTGGAGACATGAATAATGACATGTTCCCATCATTGTAATGGTACACAGAATTATCTTATTGTCCTAAAAGTCTCCTGTGTGCTTCCTACTTGGGCATGGCTCACAATCATGTTTTTGCTTCTAAGGCAGAGTCTCATTGTGTAACCTTAGCTGGCCTGGAACTTGCTATGAAGATTAGGTTGGCCTTGAACACACAGAAATCTGCCTGCCTCTGTCTCCTGAGTGATGGGAATAAAGGTATGGGCCACCACAGCTGATCAATTGTTTGGGGGGTTTTGCTTTGTTGTTTTGTTTTGTTTTGATCTCAACAAGTCTAGAAATAATTTTAGATTTTTAAAAATTTTGCATGGATGTACTGGTTTCATCTAATCCAGTCCCACAATGAATAATTCGCATTTCTGCTATCTTGTGGGGACTAGAAGGTGTCTCCCCAAAGTACAGTCACAAACCATATACCACCAGGAAGAGACGGAAGACGGCTCCTTGTCCTTGCTTGGTGAGCCTTAAATCAGGATACAGGTTGACAGCAGAAAAAGCCTTACCCCATCACAGAGAATCAAAGTTCTCCACTGAAAACCTCTACTCTCTGGAGATTAACATTCTTTACTCAGTGACCTGTATCTACCAGTTCTTAAAGATTCCCTCAAACTGCAACCAAAGAGACTTCAGTTCTTTTTCTTGTCTCACTTTCTAAATGTTTGGTGTTCTTTGCTGCAATCCAGCCCCACCCACCTGGAGAGGTAATCATGCTCCAAGTGTCTCTGGTGTTACAAAGCCAGTGTTTTAATAAAATATCTGATTTATCTTGTTGATGTGTCCTTTGAAAAGAGCCCCATGTTAGTTCTCCATCACTATAACTAATATTTCTAAAAATTGTTTATTTGGACTCACACATTAGGGATTTTGAGGCCATGATTAGTTGGTGCTGGGTTTTAGGGTTTGTGGTAGAGTCCTGCCGACAGGCTAAGAGCAGAGCTACTCCCTCCCTGGAGGAGGTGCTGGGGGACTCTACCACTTCCCTTCCAGCAACAGTACCAGCAACTCAACAGACCTAAGTGTCACCTTATTAACGTTCCACTGTCTCTGAATCATAAGGTGGTCTGGGAGCCAGACCTTCCACACATGGCACTTCAAGGAAATTCATTCTTTGCCAAGTTTACCATGCCCATGAAACCCTGTGGGATACTATGTCCCCTTTGAAATGAACACTGTTCCAGTGTCACTAATGGAGTGTGATGCTTTAGTCCTGTTTCTTCTGGTTTCCATAAATATCTCTCATCTATTGCCGGATCGTGTCCAGAACACCAGCTATGCACCAGTACCAGGTGCCCTGCCTTCCCAGGCTCTTCAAATGAGAAGCAAATTTCTCAGCCAGCCCTTCCTGATGATGAGTTTTGGGGACCTAGGTACCCTATAGAATGCCCTAGCATGAGCTCATTCAAAGCTTTCCTTGAGATTTAAAAAATACTACACACATAAATTACCTTTCTCATAATATTAAATAACTGAGTATGTGATATTTACCCAGTATCCCTGGTGGAATTAACTTTTTCTCCTGATTGAGGCAGTACCTGCCACATTTCTGCTGTAAAGGTGCCATTTTTCACGGACCCTGCTAACCTCTGGAAGATGTTACTAAGTATAGCTACTCTCAAGTAGGGTAGTTAATCTCCAACCCTTAGAAATCAGGATGTATTGTTTGTGTGTACATGCATGTGTTGAAGTATTTTCTTTCTTATTGCACACTCCCCTCTAGGTGAAGGCAAGAATAGAACAGATTAATAACTTAGCTTAATTAAACAAGAATTAAATTTGGCCATCTTTAGTCTCTGCAGTCTTTTGTCATGTGAAACACCAATATTGTGGTTCTTTCGAAAGAGGCCCAGTTACTAAGACCTTGAAACTGGCCCATTGGGCTTTTTTTTTTTTTTTTTTTTTTTTTTTAAACTTTATTCATTCATTTATTTGCCTTGGTGTTTGCCTGGAACTGGAACTACAGACAGCTGTTAGCTGCCATGTGGGTGCTGGGAATTGAACCCGGGTCCTCTGGAAGAGCAGACGGTGCTCTCAACCGCTGAGCCATCTCTCCAGCCCCCCCCATTGGGCTTTTAAGAGCAGTAGTTGATGTCATGAACAAAAACCAGTAACAGATGCAGCTTCTCAGGAAGAAAGAAGATGTTCTTGGCCAGTTCATCGAGTAGATTTCTTTCTGGCTATGCTGTTGTGGGCTTGACCCCAGAGTGGAAGTATATAGCTTTCTCACATTGTGATTTTTTCCAACACAGCATATGCCTGCATCCCTGACACCAGGACCCACTGCAGATCTCCTGAATTGGCATCTTTAAGATTCTGTTTCCCAAAATTCCATACTTCTACATTCTCAGCAGGCAAGCTAAAAGGCACCCAACCAAGTTTGATATTTATTGCACCAGTTTCCCTCACAATTCAAAAGATCCAATTCTAGAAAGGGTTTCAGCGCCACCTAGAGGTAGTTCTTGATTTTGCACTATCTCTATACCATACTTAGCTAAACAGCGCAATGGCGATGGTATGTAACCATAAGACACAAAAGCATTTGCATTTCAGTAACCACTTTACTTCAGTAACTGCCTTTACTTAGACTCTTTAGGAAATCCTTTAATGTTATACTTGGAAGGTGCCATAGATTTCCAAACATTTTATCAAAAGTCCTAATCCATTCAAAACTTGAGATTTAAAACATTAAGTCTCTTTTACTGGCCATGCCTCATTGATACTGCCCAATTCAGAAACTGCTTGTTTCATAAAGGGTTGGGATGGAAGTTCAGGGCATGAGCTCCTTCTCAACAGTCTGTTATAACCTTTTAGATTCGGAAGGAAAGGTGTAGTCTGCTGGGATTTACCTGCTTCGCTTTCTGTGTTCCCCCCCTCTCCGGGAGCTGGTGACTTCCTGAAGAAGATGGTACATGAGGATGGTTTCCTATGCACCCCGTGGCATGATGGGGACATCCTGCTTGTAGAGAAGCTGATATTTCTAGGGATTCTATCCTGCATGCCTCCACTTGGGAAAGCGTCATCAGCAATTACCCATAGTTATTTTGGAACCTGTCAGTGGACTTCTCACCATCTCACTGAGAACGATATCTCCAACTTAAACTGAGACTTAGTGAAAGTACCCGACTGCTGCTTTCTCTTCTACATTCTGATTTCTTTATGTGTAGACTCATAGGCTATGTATCTCTCTTCCTCATCTACTGGGAACTTTCCTTAGAAAGGTAAGTTCCCTCATCTTCTCCTCCAAAATGTAGGAAATACAGACCAGATGGTTCCTGCTGGCACAAAGGAATCCAGCTGACTTCTCACCTCCAGCAAAGTAGAGGCCAAGACACTGGGAGTTGGTGCAATCTCCAATGTGTACCTCCAGAGACATGTTCTTCCAATAGTTTTTGACCACTTTCCACTCTGCTTTGATGGAATATCAGACACCTGCAAGTTCTGCAATGTACTAACAAGGCAGCCAGCTGGCAGCTTGTCCTTCCCGCAGCCAACTATAGCTCTAGATGGATTTTCGTCTATCTCCTCTTACACCAATGCAATCGTGGGACAGGGAATATGTTTCTAACTTTTCTTGCAGCTTAATAAGCCATGTAACAATGTGTCAGCATGTGAGCTGGAGTCTTTTAGACTTGGAAGGGAGCTTGAGTCAATGTTTTTCTTTCTCCAGTGAAAATTCTTTAAAAAGACAAATATATTTTTAGTTGTGCCTTTTTTCCTAATTCAGACATGGTGGCAGAAGTAGCTGTAATAACCATCCTTCAACTATGTAGAAAAGTCAAAGGAATGTTAAAATATCAGCTCTGATGCTGTGGAGAACCTCAGTTAATAGCAGATTGTGTAAGAAAAGTCTAACCTCTATTGGTTTGTCCATTTTTGTCAATTTTTAAGGTTCTATAGGTATGAGCACTGTTCAGTGAAATAACCAATTCCCTATTTGCAAAATTAGAGTATCAAATTCATAGGGATATGTAAAGAAAGGATCTAATAAGATACAATATGTCTCAATTTGGGTTTTAGCACTGTGAAGGGACACCATGACCTTGGAAACTCTTATAAAGGAAAAAATTTCACTGGACATGGCTTACAGTTCAGAGGTTTAGTCCATTGTCATCATGGCAAGAAGCGTGGTGGAATGCAGGCAGACATGATGCTGGAGAGGTAGCTGAAATTTCTACATCTGGATGAACAGGCAGCAGAAAGAGACAAGAGCCACTGGGATTGGCTTGAGCTTCTGAGACCTCAAAGCCCACCCTAGTGACACACTTCCTCCAACAAAGCCACACCTACTCCAACAAGGCCACTCTTCCTAATAGTACCACTTGCTATAGACCTATGGAAGTCATTTTTATTTAAACTACCACACAATAAATAAATCACTTTGAAGCTAATAAATAGCTAATGACTTTTAGCCCCAGAAAAGATAAATGCATTGTCTTTCTCTTCAATTCTGTGCACACCTTAAATTTTAGAGTACTGTATACTACCCAACAATCACCTCGGCCATCCTAATTGTCTACTCTTTTTGCTGTTTTCATTAACAATTCCAACATTAGTAAGTATAGACAAAACCCTACACTTGAGTCAATTAGTCCATCTGTATAGTGGTTTGGGTGAGAATAGGTTCATCTACTTGAATGCTAGGTCCCTAGTTGGTGGACTGTTGAGGATAGATCACAGGTGAGGACTTATCTGAGGAAGTGTGTCATTAGGAGTGGGCTTGAGAGTTTTACAGTCCCACATCATGACCAGTCTTGCTCTCTGCCTCCATCTTGTGAATAAGATGTAAGCTCCCAGCTACTGTTCTAGCATCCTGCCTTCCTGCCTGCCTGTCTGCTTCCATTCTACCTGTTGTGATGATCATGAACTAACCCTCTGAAACTGTAAGCAAGCCCCCAGTCAAATTCTTTCTTATATGAGATCCTTGATCATGGTGTCTCCTCACAGCCATAGGGCAGTGATTAAGATAATCAGTTTGCCTGTGTTCAACATACAACTGACTCACTCCCCACACTATTGGTGCTTTCTCTCTATTTCTTCTTACTTCTCTCATCCATGTTACTGAATTGTGTCTCTTGGTTTACTGAAAAAACAATGGCAATAGAAAAAGTGACTTTTTAAAATTAGTATCCCATGAGAATTCTTAGTCAATTCCTACATTTAGTGCCTTTAAATATGACCTTATTTGAAAATAAAGTCTTTGGCAATATAATCAAATGAAGATTTGGTTATATCATGCAGAATGGTTTTATGCCCAATAGGACTGATGTCTTTCTAGAAAGAGAAAAGCAAAAGACTGGTGAGATGCCTAAGTGGTTAAGAACATGTCCTGTTCTTCCAAGGGATCCATGTTTGGCTCCCAACACCCATATCAAGAGACTAGCACCTGCCTATAAATGCAGCTTAAGAGGGATCTTATACTTACCTCAAAGGGCACCTGCATTCATGTACACAGACTCACACATAGTATATACATGTATATATAATTTAAAAGACATTTAATGCATTTATGCATAATTTAAGTTAAAAACATAACTTTAAGTGTAAGAATTAGCAAGTAATAAGCCTGAGCCATAGGCTTAACAGCTTGTAATTAGTATTAAGCCTCTTAGTAATTATTTTGTAAGCTAGCAGTGCTCTACTTGGTAACAGTATGTGGACCCTAAAATCCCCTAGAGTTGGCTCGTGCCAGTACCTCTGCCATGAAGCTAAGGTCTTATAGACCAAGAAGCTGGATGGAGCTAGTCAACATAGCTGAGTCTTTAGTCCTAACCACAGGCTTCAATCCTACCTGCCATGCATTTAGCAGATTAAAGGTGTAGTCAGCAAAAGATAGATATATACAATCAAAACAGATTCAGATCAGGAAAAAAATCTTCTAAATGGTTTATAGTGTGTCTAAAAATATGTGCAAGCTTCAGAGAGGAAAAAAAGGGGGAATAGAGGAAGTCCTCAAAAATTATATATATATGTATATATATATAAAAGAAAAGGCCACAGAAAGATGGAAAATAAGTAGAAAGTCAGAATACTGTATGATATGATGTCTTTGAATTATTTGACTGCAGGGAAAGGAACAACAGCTGCTAAAAGACATTTGATTATAAAAGCTGCTGGATTAATTAATCCAACCTATATATTATGAAAATGCCTTGACTTCAAAATTTAAGTCAAAAGATATGTTACTTTGGAGAAGAGGTTTTCTTTTTATTTGCACAGAAAATGAGAGACTATGGATTCATTCTGGGTTAAAGAAAACAAGGTTTGATCTAAGAAGACCCCGCCCCCCCCCGAAAATCTCTGATGGAAACAGATGGCCCAGATAAACCAACAATTCAGAGCACCTCTATTGCAGTTTCCTCTGAGTTCTGCATCTAAAACAGCTTCAAAGCTGCTGACTGAGATGATGCAGCCTCACAGAATATTTTACTCAGGACTTGTCCATAATCTTACATTTTCTTTGGGTTTCTACCATTTCCCCTAACCAGCAGGAAGTAATCTAGAAATCTATGCCCACATTCCTGAAAAATGGATTATGGATATTTGTCCTTCTTTAGAATGTTGGTTACAAGTTGTCATGAATAATGGCCAGGAAAAAAGCTAAACATAGAAGTTTAGATTCAGACCTCTTGTTTTGAAAAGAAAAAAAGGGGAAGTACTGTGACATAATGTTCTTGTACAGTGTAAATATTCATCATTGGTATTGGTTTAATAAAACTTGAGTTGGCCAGTAACTAGGCAAAAAGGAGAAGTGGAGCAATCAGACTAGAAGAATTTTGGGAAGAGGAAAGTCAAAGAACTAGATGCCAGCCAAATGCAGAGGAAGCAAGATGAAAATACTGCAATAAAAATATAGATAATGGGGGGCTGGAGAGATGGCTCAGCGGTTAAGAGCACCGTCTGCTCTTCCAGAGGACCCTGGTTTGATTCCCAGCACCCACATGGCAGCTAACAACTGTCTGTAGTTCCAGTTCCAGGCAAACACCAAGGCAAATAAATAAGTAAATAAATAAAGTTTAAAAAAAATATATAGATAATGTATAGATAAGAAAAATGGGTTAATTTAAGTGTAAGACATAGACAGTAATAAGCCTAAACTACTGGCCCAGTTGTTATTATAATATTAAGCTGGAGAGATAGCTCAGCCGTTAAAGGCTAGGCTCACAACCAAAAACATAATATTAAGCATCAGAGTCAATTATTTGGGAAGCAACTCTTCAGTATTTGAGAATTTCTGGCTGGGACACAAACTATGGCTACAGATTTTTTTCTTTTCTTCTTCTATTTTTTAGTATTTTTTATTTATATACTTATTATTTGGTGACTTTGCATCATGTACCCCACCCAACTCAGTTATCAGAACTCTCAGGTTCATGCCACTCTTATGATCTCTCCATTTACAAAAGAGCTCATTCATGCTGCTCATTTACTTACTGGAGTATAATTAAACTCCCTGTGGCCAAACCCTTAAAGAAAACAAATCTTTCCTCACCCACACCATTGATGCTAGAGATCACCAATGCAGAAGTGAGGCACTGTGTCATTTAGCTATGTTCTAGCCTTGAGCTCTTGTGTACAATGTCCTCTCTCTCTCTCTCTCTCTCTCTCTCTCTCTCTCTCTCTCTCTCTCTCTCTCTCTGTCTGTCTCTCTCTCTCTCTCTCTAATACGTGAGTACATCCCTTGCTTATCTTTCTGGGTTTGTGATACCTCACTCAGGAGGATATTTTCCATATCCATTTATTTGCCTGCAAATTTTAGAATATCATTTTTTTCTTACTGCTGAGTAGTTCTCCAGTGTGTAGATGTTCCACAGTTTGTTAATCCATTCTTCAGTTGAGGGGCATCTAGGTTGTTTCCAGGTTCTTGCTATTACAAATAATGCTGCTAAGAACATAGTTAAGCTGATGCTTTTGGGGTATGAATGTGCATCTTTAGGGTTTATGCCCTGTAGTGGTATTGCTGGATCCTTGGGGAGATTGATTCCCAGTTTTCTGAGAAACCTTCATACTGCATTCCAGAGTGGCTAAACAAGTTTACATTCCCACCAACAATAAAAGAGTGTTCTCCTCACTCCATATGCTCTCCAGCATAGGCTGTTATCTGTGTTTTTAATCTTAGCCACTCTGACAGGTATATGGTGGTATCTCAAATTTGTTTTGATTTGCATTTCTCTGATGGCTAAAGCTGTTGAGTACTTTTTCAAGTGCCTTTCAGCAATTTGAAATTCTACTGAGAATTCCCTTTTTAGTTCTGAACCCCATTTTTTAATTGGGTTATTAAGGGTTTGGGACTCTAGTTTCTTGTATTCTCTATATATTTTAGAGACCAATCCTCTGTCACTTGTAGGGTTGGTAAAAATCTTTTCCTATTCTGTAGGCTATCATTTTGTCCTATTGCCTGTATCCTTGGCCTTATAGAAGCTTCTCAGTTTCAGGAGGTCCCACTTATAGATTGTTGTTCCTAGTGTCTGTGCCACTGGTGTTATATTTAGAAAGTGATCACCAGTGGCAATGCATTGAAGGGTATTTCCCACTTTCTTTTCTATTAAGTTCAGTGTAGTTGGGTTTATGTTGAGGTCTTTGATTCACTTGGATTTGAGTTTTGTGCAAGGTGATAGATTTGGATCTATTTCCATTTTTCTACACACTACCATTCAGTTATGCCAACACTATTTGTTGAAGATACTATCTTTCTTCCATTGTATATTTTTGGCCCCTTTGTCAAAAATCAGGCGTTCATAGGTGTACGGGTGAATGTCTGGATCTTCAATTTGATTCCTTTGATCCACAAGTCTGTTTTTATGCCAGTACCAAGCTGCTTTTATACAGGAAAATTCACCAAAATGAAATCTCAATCCTGAATATCTATGCCCCCAACACAAGGGCACCTACATATCTAAAAGAAACACAACTAAAGCTTAAATCTCATATTAAACCTGACACACTAATAGTGGGAGACTTCAATCCCCCACTTTTACCCTTGGATAGGTCAACCAGACAGAAACTCAACAGAGAAATAAGGGATCTAGCAGAAGTTATGACCCAAATGGACTTGATAGATATATTTATGATATTTTAAAATATGTTTATTAATTTGGGGGAAATTTTATAAAATGTATCTTGATTAAATTCACCCTCAACTCTTCACTCACCTCTCTACAGATCTGCCCTCACCTCCCCACTCCTCCAGTTTTATGTCCTCTTATTTTGAGTTGAATTTTTTAAAAATATAATTTGTTCACTCCAATATGTGCTGTCCATATAATTCCAAGTGTGGGGCCATCAACTGATGCATAGTGGGTTTTCTGGGAGCCACATCCTTAAAGAAGATGACCCTTCCTCTCTCCAGAAGCCCTCAGTGCCTGTAGTTCTTCAGTTAAGAATGAAGGCTCATGAATCCCTTTCTAATCCACACTAGACTGGTGACTAGCTTGCTTTAGTGCAAGCAACCACACACCGTGTGAGGGCAGCAGGCCTGCTATGTCCAGGAAACAGTGTTTTGCTTTGCTCCAGTCTTCTCCAACTCTGGCTCCTTTAATCTTTTCAACCCCCCTCTTTAGTAATAGTTTCTGAACCTGTGGGGGAAGAGTTTTGATAACTATGTCCCACTCTGGCTGAGTACTTCACTGTTACTTATTCTCTGCATTTCAACCCATGAGCCAACATCTATTGCACAAAATAATTTCTATGACGACAGTTAACTGTAGAGGTAGAAAGATGTTTATTCAGGGAGAAATTTGATTCTATGTACATTTAGAAAAATAGTAGTAGGTTTACTCTCAGGGGCTTGTAAACTTGTCATTTATGTGTTCTTTGCTAGATTTGTAGTACCAACCATGTCAAAGCAATTGGTTTCCCCATAACATCCATGCCACTATTATATCAGTGTGTGTGTGTGTGTGTGTGTGTGTGTGTAATCTTTTATTTATACCATCTTATAAGTCATCTCAAGAATGAAGATATGTACAGTTGTTATAGGGTCAAAAAAATATATTTATCAAAAATGTGGTCTTAGGTGCCTTGCTTCATCAAATACCCAACTTCTCTGGAAGAAAGTCCTATAATTAAACAACCTTAGACACATAGACAAACAAAAATGTTTCAAGAATATAACTATAATTCTGTATTCTTATTTCAATAATTGCTCTTAAAATATACTGTCTAAAAAATAAATACATTATAAAAGGATTAGTAATTGGCTTACTAGATTCAGAGAATCAGGAAAAATTACTTTATTCTTTCAATGTTTGTCTTCATTGTAATACTACACATAAGAGGTATTGGGGAAATTTTAAATTTACTAAGCATTCCAATTTAAAGTAATATGTGTTCAACTTAATGCCTGCAATTCTATATGCCTAAATAACCCATAATCTATTCTTCCCAGCATTGGGTCTTAGGTGTGAACCTGAATTAAGAGGGAAAGAGAATGTGATTTAGACAAGGCAGAGGTCCACTACCTGTATCCTCTAAATGGGGAATGCCAGGGGGAGTTCTGGGGAATAGGAAAATGGAAGAATAAGAAGTCATCCTTATTATAGTACCCAAACAACCAGAGAGAAATAAGGCAGACCACCAGGATGTAGCTGGAGTGGGAACAGGTGTATATTGAAAATTAGGGGATCCAAGGTGAAAAGAGTGGTTGTCTCATTTACATTGGGGTATCTGAGAAATAATCACCATTCAAACGGGTCTCCATCATCATTACAAAAATAATTTCTAAGTGTCTTTTCATGAAAGGCACCAACTAAAGACAGTATAAAACAAAGCTACCTTATATTTTATGTGTATGAATGTTTTGCCAGCATATATGTTTGTGCACTATGCACAAAACTGGGCCCACAGGGGTCAGAAGAGGGAACCATATCTACTGGGGCTGTAATTATAGATGGTCCAACATATAATTGCCAGGAATCAAACTCAGGTCCTCTGCAAGAGCAACAAGTGCTCTTAACTGCTGAATCAACCCTTCAGCCCCAAGACTATCATATTTTTACTTTGATGATTTTGTTGACTCCAGCCTTTCTGAAAAAAAAAAACGTAAACATTAATTATTTTCATTGCACCGTAGCACATTGAAGTTTAAAAAAAATCTTGTAAAATGAAGGTTACTCCAGTGTTTTTTTCAATTTTTTCTTAACAGATTTCCATATTTGGTTTACTTAATAACAGATAATATGTGCAAACACGTAAATTTGCCTCAATCACTCTGAAAGCCTAGAGTTGCTTTTGGGTTTACTTTATCAAATTAGAGGAGAAAAAAGTAGAAGGAAGAAGACAATGAGTAATTTGCACCATTGATTTTTTTCATGTGTATTGTGAGTGGTGTGCATGTGCACAGGTGTTCAAACACATGTGGGCACAAATATGTGTGGATGTGTATGGTGATCAGAAGTCGACATTGGAGTTTTCCTCAATTGCTCTCCACCTTATTCACTGAGGCAGTGCCTTGCAATTGATCACAGAGCATGATGATACATGATCAGTCTAGCTAGCCTGCTTGCTCTCTCTGATTCTCTAGACTAGAATGACAAAAGGAGTGTCAGGGGCACTTTCTTGGTTAGGGTTACTATTGCTGTGATGAAATACCATGACCAAAGCAAATTGGGGAGGAAAGGGTCTTCATAAAATCCAGCTATAAGGCATTTTTCAAAATTAGTGATCAATGGGGGAGGGTCCAGCCCATTGTGGGTGGTGTCATCCCTGGGCTGGTGGTTCTGGGTTCTATAAGAAACAGGCTGAAGAAGCCATGGGAATCAAGACACTAAGTAGCACCCCTCCATAGCCTCTTCATGAGCTCCTGCCTCCAGGTTCCTGGCCTGCTTGACTGACTGACTTTGGTGATAAGCAGCAATGTGGAAGTGTAAGCTGAATAAACCATTTTTGTTCCCAACTTCCTCTTTGGCCATGGTGTTTTATTGCAGCAATAGGAACCCTAACTAAGATATTTGCTCATCAAGCTATCTTATAGAACCCAGGGCCAGCAACCCAAGGTGTACCACCCACAATAGGAAGAGCTCACTCACATCAATCACTAATTAAGAAAATGCACTACAGGCTTACCTACAGCCCAATCTTATGGAGGCATTTTCTCAATTGAGGTTGACTCCTCTCTGAGGACTCAAAACTGTGCCAAGATGAAATAAAACTATCCAGGACACCCTCCCAGAATTTAAGTGAGTGCTGGGTATCCAAACTGACATTCTCACACTTGCCCACGAGCATTTTATCCACTGAGCCATCACCCCTTATATTTTTTAATACAATTTCCTGAGGCAAGACACAACTGTCATTTGGATCATTTTTCTGATGCATCAGTGGTTTGGAAATGCATCATCAGAAGGAAAAAGACATAGGAACTGGATCATTGGTTTAGAAACCACAGAGACAATGCATTTATTAGAAGTATGTACCCTACTTCTTTAACATTGCCATCTGGCAAAGTTTTCCTGTGATTAATGAGCAACCATTGTACAATATTACCATAAACAAACAGTGCCAATTACCAGTACAGCTAAACCGTAATTACCATGCGGATGATTTCCATAATGTAATAGGATGCAATATCTGGTCATTCCAGAGCAGACAATTCACATGTTAATTAGGATTAGCCCATTTTCAAAGAATAAATAATATTAACAGTAAAATAAATCCAAGCTAATATGAGGTTTGGTTTTGCTTCCAGTCAAGGGGAATGGCCTGCTTCTGAAATTGTTTCCATTACAAAGCAAAAACCATACTTGCTTCAGTCTCTATCAAAAGTAAAATTATTTGGATTGAAAATAGTGGTAATCAGGGGATTGGAGAAATGGCTCAGGGGTTAAGAGCTCTTGACTGCTCATCCAGAGGTCCTGAGTTTAATTCTCAGCAACCACATGGTGGCTCCCAACCATCTGTGATGGGATCTCATATCCTTTTCTGGTATGCATGAAGATAGAACACTCATATACATAAAATACATGAATAAATAAAATTATATATAGATAGATTTAGGTCTTAAAAGCAGAGTAAGTAGTAGAAGATAGATATGGAAATAAATAACTGGTTTCCAAAGTGTCTGAAATGACCCTGAGTAGGAAATAATCCTTTAAAAACCCTAAAAGAGAAAGGAAACGGCTGGTGAGTTTCCTCTTAAGTCCCACTCTATCCTCATTCTGCTCCCTTACCTCAGCTTGAATCTCCATGACGCCTGCTTGATCTGTTTCAATATTGTGCAAGCCTTTCTCCTTCTTTGCATTCACTCATCCCACCCCTCCCCCTCCTTTCCCCAGAACCTGCCCTCTCACCCTTCTGTACAGCCTACAGGAAAACAGGTCATCTCAACTCAGCCACACAGATTCAACCTCCCATTGCAATGTCTTACCCTAGGAGCACTGCTCTGAATTTTGAAGAGTTTCTAATGTTTATATAACCACAGTTAGCCAATAGCCAATTTCTGAATTTCTGTGTCAACCCCCCCATCCTATTTTAAGCCAAGTTTTCCACAGTCTCTTCATTCTTTTAATCCATGCAACATTCCTTCAACAAATTCCCTTTCTCTGACTTGAGCCAAAGAGGAACTCCAACCCATGCTTTTCCCCTATGAAATGAAAGCTAGATATAGCTTTAGGTGAAAAGAATAGAAAACATCCCGGTTATTATCTGGTAAATGAGAACTATTTCTAAAGATTGTTTTATGTCATTTTAAATTTGAAAAAAACCATAGTCAGATGCCATGGAAGTAGTAAATAAGAGCCAAGCCTGAATGTGGGACTATAGTTCAGTTGGTTGAGCACTTGTGTAGACTATACCAGGGTCTGGCTTTGATCTACAGCACTACATAAATCTGGCATGGTGGGGTAGGCCTCTAACCCCAGAATTCAGGAGGTAGCCACAAAAGGACCAGTTCAGTGTCAGTCTCATAAAAAGTTTAAGGCCAACTTGTCTACATGAAAACCCATTTCAAAAAGAGCAAAATCTGATGGAGGTTTGACCCTCACTCTCTACTTCATAGTTGTATGATTTTGGACCATTTGCACAATAGTCAAATGGAAAGTATATGAATGTTTATCTGGATATTTCTGTAAGCATGAATGAGCCACATATGTAGAATTCATAGCATAAAGCCTGGATTCTAGTGGGCATATGTAAGCATGAAATGTAGGATGACTAAGACTTCTGGGGGCTTAAGAGATGACTCAGTGGCCAAGAGCACTTACAGTACAGCAAGAGGACCTTAGTTCAAATCCCAAACACTCATAGAAAAAGTCAATCATGGCCAAACATTTCTGTAATACCATCACTGTTGAGAATAGTGATAACAGTGTCTCTGGGGCTTGCTGGTCAGTGGCCTAGCTTCAGGATTAGTAAGAAACTGTGACTTCAGTGAATATGGTGGAAAGTGATGGAGTAGACTATCCAATGCCTTTCTCTAGCTTCCTTCTAACACACACACACACACACACACACACACACACAAGCAGAAAATAATACTTCTAAAGAATTCAGAAAAGGGGCCTGTTTGGGTAAGTAAATCAGATAGTTGAAGTAACAGTTCAATAAACTGACTTGACTGTATGCAAGTAGTCATGTAGAATCCAATAGAGTCTGCATGGGCTACAAATATTTCAAAGTTGTTGCCATTTTTCAGGATTTTCTTTTTTGCAGAATTTCTCCTTCTGATCTGTACTTAGAACCTGTATAACTAGGTATGACTCCCCTTGTTCTACATAAAATGTGGTAACTAAGTACAAAAGAAGTCACTAATTAAAGTAGACTCATAGCCAGATATAATGTTGCATGACTTTAAACCCAGCACTTAAGATGTGGAAGCAGAACTATCTCTGAGTTCAAGGCTACCCTGATCTACAGAATGAGTTTCAGGACAACTAGAGCTACACAGTGGAACCATATCTCAAGAAAATATGTGTATATATGTGTTTGTGTATGTATAATCATTCCCCTTTCTATTGGGGGGTACATCTCAGGAGTGAGGCGTGGAAATGGATGGAAGACCTGGAAAATGAGGATTAGGTTAATAATGTAAAATATCCAAAGAATAAATTTTAAAATTATTTTTTTAAAAAAAGGAGAAAACCTACCCACCATGGGTGACAATCTACAAAATTTGGAACCCTTAAGCTTTTTACCTAAATTATAAGCTGTTTGACAAGTCAAAGTCTCTTCTCCTTGGCGGTCCTTACTGCTTATATAAACCTGGAAAGGGAAGGACTGCAGGCACTTTCTGACACTTGTGAGTTGTTGACTTCCTGAGACTGAATGAGTCTCCCTTTTAACAGTATCTGAGTCTTAGGAACCTCCTTCCTGGATAGAAGATTTCAATTAAGAGAAAATTGCTTCACAACAGCTAGCATTCTGGAATTCTATTTATTTACTTATTTTTTGGTTTTTCAAAGCAAGATTCCTCTGTGTACCAGTCTAACTGTTGTAGAACTCACTTTGTAGACCAGGCTAGCCTCAAATTCTGCCTCCCAGGTGCTAAGATAAAGGCATATGCTGGAATTCTATTTTTTAAGGCTAAAAAAACTTTTTAAATTTTTTTTTATGTTCTCGTAAATCTTTTTTCTTTATTCATTTCTGCAAACTTAACAAACTACTTTCAAATTTAGGGGCACAAAATAGCCCATGATATCTTTTGATAATATCTTTAATCTCTACTACAGTAATTTATTTTTTCCCCTACTACTAATTCTCATTTTCCATTATTATTAATATTAATAGTCATTGTTGGAAGCTTTTATTAGTCTTTAAAAATAGTATTTTATTTTGTTTGTACGGTTACTGTTGGGAGCCAAAGTCAACTTATTTTTTAGCTCCTAAAGCTAGCCAGCAGTCATTTGCCAGAAGGCTACATTCCCTATTGTCTTTAGCTAAACCATGACTCCTGACAGTCTGGCTCGATCCTCTCAGCTCAGCAGGTGACACCCTTTAGATCCTCAACAGATAACAGATAGATTTCCATATTCTCCCTCAAAGGCTTGCCACATTCTTTTGTATTTCCCACTTCCCTTCCTCCCAGCTACCTGCATGGCAGAGATTCTGTATAAATATTGCCTGTTATAATAAAGCTTTGGAGGACTTGAACAGAGAGATTTGTCTTGTCCTTCCATTCTTTCGTGTTCCTGCCTTCCATTTGATTCCTTCCCAGGTCTAGGTCCACGCTGAAAACCCTGCTGGCCAGGGCAGGTTACTATTTAGTTCATACTGTTTTTTATACTGTCTTCTCTATTTTAAGCTTACTCTGCCATTTTCTTTTTAGTATCTTAGACAAAGTAGAGTTTGTAGTTTGGTTTGAGAATTTTAGATCTTTTTGTATTAAAGCCATGAATTAAAGTGTTTGTAATAGTTGGATTCTATTAGCTTTTATTTGTAGTGTTACTCAGCTCAATACTTCAAAATATTTTTTATTTATTCTTGGGATATGCATTAGTCATTGAAAACTGTTAAATACTTAAGTCATGAAACTATGGAGATTCTTTTTGGCATTTTGAATTTAGCTTGTCGACAACTTGGTCTGTGGTATATTTGTTTTTAGGCTGTTGCTCAGATCTATTCTCTAGTCATTGTATTTTTTATTCTGTAATGACTAAATCAGAGTTCTATTGTGCTTATTTTGTTGTAGCATAATTTAAAAAAATAAAGAAAATCTGGTGGATCCATGGGAATTATGAAGAGGAGTGAGGGAAAAGATAAATATGATCAAAATACATTATATGAATTTCTTAAACAATGAAAATATTACACTAAACAAATTTTTAAAATTCTTTAAAATTTTTGATTCATCAAACTTTGAAAAGGTCAGTTAAAATCCATTTACACTGAACCTGATAGAAGAGAAAGTGAGAAGTAGCCTTGAATGCATTGGCACATGAGACCACTTCCTAAATATAACATCAGTAGCACAGACACTGAGAAAAACAACTAATAAGTGAGACCTCCTCAAACTGAGAAGCTTCTGTAAGACACTAGACACTATCAATAAAAAAAAAAAATGGCAGCCTACAGACTGGGAAAAGATCTTCACCAACTCTACATCTGACAGAGAGCTGATCTCCGAAATATATAAAAAAACTCAAGAAACTAAACATCATAATACCAAATAATCCAATTTAAAAATGGAGTACAGATTTAAATAAAAAATTGTCAACAGAAGAATCTCAAATGGCCTAGAAACACTTAAAGAATTGTTCAATATTCTTTGCTATCACGAAAATGCAATTCAAAATGACTCTGAGATACTGTCAAAATGGCAAAGATCAAAAGTACAATCAAAACTGAGATCAAAAGTAGTAAGAAGTTTCTGGCCCTACTTAGCCGTGAGGTCTAAAACCACAGTCCCTCAATCACTTAGCCACAAATAATCACACAGAGGCTTATATTAATTACAAGCTGTTTGGCCTATGGCTCAGGCTTATTACTTGCTAACTCTTACTCTTAAACTAACCCTTTATTCTTGCCCATATTTAGCCATGTGGTTTGGTACCTTTTTCTCAGTGCACCATTCTCTTCTTCCTCTCTATTTGTCTCCTATTGTCTGCTACTCTACTCTTCAACTTCCCAGAATTTTCCTAGTCTGGTTGCCCTGCCTCTACTTCCTGTCTAGCTACTTAATCAATCAGCATTTTATTAAACCAATAGAAGTGACAAAAATTTACAGTGTACAAAAGCATAATCCCACAGCACTAATGACAGCCTACATTGGAGAGAATGTGAAACAAGGGGAACACTCCTCCACTGCTGGTGGGAGTGTAAGCTTGTACAGCCACTTTGGAAATCAGCATGGCAGTTTCTCCAAAAACTGAGAATCAATTTTCCTCAACACCTAGCTATACCAATCATGGGCATGTACCCAAACAATGCTCAATCATACCATAAAAATACTTGCTCAACTATGTTCATAGAAACATTATTCATAATAGCCAGAACCTGTAAATAATCTAGATGCCCCTCAACTGAAAAGTGGATAAAGAAAATGTAGTATATTTATATAGTAGAGTATCCCTCAGCAGTTAAAAACAATGACATAATGAAATTTGCAGGCAAATGGATAGAACTAGAAAAAAGTCATACTGAATGAGGTAACCCATACCCAGAAAGACAAACATAGTATGTATTCACTCATAAGTGGATATTAGATATAAAGCAAAGAATAACCAGGCTACAATCCACAGCCCCAAGGAAGCTAGGCAACAAAGAAGACCCTAGGAGGGATGCATGAATTTCCCTGGGAGGGGGATACAGATGAAATCTGGGCAAAATGGGGGCTGGGAAAAGGTGCAGAGGGGAGACAGGGGAATAGGAACATGACAGATAGAGTTGGTTGAGTTAGGGGTAAATGAAGTGGGGAGAGTATTAAAAGAGATACCTTGATAGGGGGGGTTATTTGGGGGTTAGGGAGAAACCTGGTTCAAGAGAAACTCCCAGAAATCCATAAGAATGACCCCAGCTAAGACTACTAGCAATAGTGGAGAGGGTATCTGAACTGGCCTTCTCCTGTAATCAGATTGGTGACTACCCTAATTGTCATCAGAGTCTTTATACAGTAACTGATGGAAGCAGATGCAGAGATCCACAGACAAACCCTGGGTCAAGCCCAGCCATGCAGTTGATGAGAGGAAGGAGGGATTGTACAAGCAAGGGAGGGAGTCAAGATCATGATGGCAAAACCCGAAGAAAAAGATGACCTGAGCTAATGGGAGCTCATGGACTCTACATGTTAGTTAGTGGGGGGGCCTGCATGGAACAGACTTAGGCCCTCTACATGTGGATGACAGTTGCATAGCTTAGTCTGTTTATGGGGCCCCTAGCAGTGGGATCAGGACCTGTCTCTGGCACATGAGCTGGCTTTTTGGAACCTATTACCCATGCAGGATTATCTCACCCAGTCTTGATGCAAGCGGAAAGAGCTTTGTCCTGCCAAAATATGCTTTGTTGACTCCCATGGGAAGCCTGTCCATTTCTGAGCGGAGGAGGAGTAGATGGGGGTGACAGACAGGAGGTGGGGGAGGGAACAGGAAAAAAGAAGGGAGAGAAAAGTATGGTTGGTATGTAAAATAAATAAAAAAGTAATAAAAAAGAAGTCAGTTAAATTTTATCATTACTGAGGAAAATGTATCAATTTCTCCTTGAAATGCTTTAAGTGTTTGCTTATACATTTAAAAAGATAAGGGTACTAGGTAGAGACAAATCCAAAACTATTTTAGTTTCATGTTTATTTTATATAGTGACTTCTTCCAGCTCAGCATTGCTTGTGCTGCTATGAAAAGTTAATATTTGGCTGGTATTAATAATTAATTACTAACAGCAATAATTAAGCCAATATTAAAATTGTTGTCACAGTTTTGGGTCACAGGGTGTGGTTGTGATTTGAATGTTGAATATTCCCTGTAGGAGCACCTGTCCAGCTGAGGATACCGTTTGAGAAAGTTATGGAATCTTTAGGAGGTAGCATCTGGTTGGAGGTTACTAGGGATCACTAGAAGGCACTAGAGGCAGACCTTGAGACTTTTACAGCACAGTCTTACTTCCTCTTCATACAGGGCAGATATAAGACTTCCCAGCCATGATGGAATGATCCCCTAAGACCAAATAAAACACTCCTTCCTTAACTTGTTTTAGTCATATGTTTTGTTGCTAGTGTATAAGTTACTAATGAAAGCTTGCATGGAAAACTCCTTGTTTTGAGAATCCTGGAGGATGGTAAGGCTGTGGGGCCTGTGAGTTGAGCATACTCATTTATTTATTCCAGGAGAAGGAGAGTACACTGTGGCCTATAATTTTAATCTTCTCTCTCTTTGTCCTGCACACCCTGGCCAGACACATTAACTCATCTCCCCTCAAGTTTGGATAGATAGAGCTTTTGTTGATGGATACTTCTTCACTGGCTATGGACCACTTTGCTCTTGCAAAGGCCACCACACAACATCCTTTTCCTGCTGAATTGCAGTTCCTGTCCACCCCAGTCCATCCTTCTCAATCTCTCCCATCCAGAATAAGAACATATGCCAGTGTCTGGAGCTTCTACAGGCATGCAGAAACTTGAGCTTAGTCTCAGTTCTGAAACACGGAATGCCATAAGGCCCTATAAGTGTATATTTCTTCCATGATGTGAAGGAAGAACATTTTATGGAATTCTGGGTCATGTCTAGCTGAGGAATCCAAGATCTGCTTGTATTAGACAACTCTAGTTTTTATTAGTGGGAATTTCAAACCCTAAAGGCATTGCTTGGAAGTTAAGTAAACTTCCATAATTAGATAGACAAATATGGGAGGGGGGTGGGTGACAGGAAACGAAGGTGACATTGGTGACAGAAAATACTCACTGGGATGTGGAGGAGCAGGCGCACAAATAATGTCTTTTTTCAGAAATTTCTTCGTCTTTCTGAACTTCCACCTCTCTGAGAAGAGAATGATAACAATTTTTAAAACATAGGAAATTATACATAAGAAAACAACATCTTCAAAATTTAAGAGGTTGGGGCTGGAGAGATGGCTCAGCGGTTAAGAGCACCGTCTGCTCTTCCAGAGGACCCGGGTTCGATTCCCAGCACCCACATGGCAGCTAACAACTGTCTATAGTTCCAGTTCCAGGCAAACACCAAGGCAAATAAATAATAAATAAATAAAGTTTAAAAAAAAAAACAAAACTTAAGAGGCATTTGAATTTTCCGAAAGTCTAAAAATATAGAGCTCTATATGCTAATATCAGACTAAAAATACATATTCGGTAGGCCTTTTATTGTCCAGAAAATTCCATGTATTCATCCTGAAATATTACTTTAGTTAAGGGACTCACAAATTTCAGCAAAATTCAGACACAGGACTCCCGAGTGTGAAATCACCAGCCCAGCCGTCCTTCTTACCAAGCCCATGCCTCTCACTAGATGGCAGCATGCAATAACATATAATTATTGCATCCAGGCTGTCAAAAGCTCCCGCAGCAACTGTCAACCTCTGGAAGGTGCTAACACAAAAGTAATTCAGCCCTTCTTCGGGTTCACTTGAAAAGGAAAACTAACTTTGAGTGGAGAGAGATATTTAAGATAGGGTCTCATGTAACCTGGTTGGCCTTGAATTCCCTATATAAACAAGGATGACCTTGAGTTCCTGATCTTCTTGTTGCCATCTCCTGAGTAGTGGGTTGCAAGTCTATAGCATTATTTCCATCTAGAAGATCAAAGTTTTATCTACAGAGAACTACTACCCACGTAGCTAAGAAATTTAAGGTCATGGGTAGCAAACTGACATTCTATAGTCAAGGAATGGATCTATTTTATTTCGGTTTAAAAATAACTGTCCATGCTTAAAGTAAAACTGTTTTATTCTAAAACAAATGAAAGAAGAGGTAAACTGATTAAGAGTATCATTCACAGACTGCAAGAATCAACACTGTGAAGAGGCAGCTCGATCTAATCAGAATTCCAGCAGGCATTTGGCAATGATTCACAAAACACAAAAGACCCTATAGACAGAATAAATAAAGATTCATAAAAGATACAAAAGATAGAATTACAAAATAAGAACAACAGCAACAAAATGTATGATTTTCTTTCTGTCTTTCTTCCTTCCTTCCTTTTTTTTGAGACAAGGTTTTTGTATGTGACCCTGGCTGCCCTGGATCACAGAGACCCAACTGCCTCTTCCTAAATGCTGGGATTAAAGGCATGCACCTGCTGCATAACTTTCTTGGAATTTAATTTTTATTACTGGTAACTATTATAATGTATTTATCATTTGATTTTTAAACATGCTCTAAAGCTACAAGCTTTAGAGTGATATTGGTGCAAAGACAGACACCTCAAGGCAGGAGAATAGGTTTAGAGACAGATAAAAACATATATGGCTTATTGACTTTGCTGAAAAATGCCAAGGTTATGAGAATAGCCTTTTTAATGGCTGAATTGGGCAATAGAAGTATAATACCTTTATGAGACCTAAAGACAAAAATGTAACTATAAAAACATTTCTAAGAAAGCAGCAAAGGCATTCTGATAGCCTTAAAGCTAGTCAAAGATTTCTGAGGCTAGACCACAAAAGACTCACTAAGAACCAAAAATCCACTAGTTTGTCCAATTGTAATACTTGTTCTTTTTACAAAGACATCATAAAAAATTCAGACAAGCTAAAGTGGACTGAGATAATGGTTTAGTAAAGCAAAGTGCTTTTCTCATATGTATGAGGACCAGAGTTTGGATCCCCAGCACCCACCCACATGGGTGCTGGGTAGGCATGCCAGCTGTGTGTAATCTCATTGCCAGGGAGGCAGGGACAGGGGATCCCTGAGGCAAGCCAACTGGCTAAGCTAACCAAATAAGTGAATTCTGGTGAGTTTCAAGTAAGAGACTGTGCCCCAGTCTATAAGATGGAGAATGATAGAGGAGGCCACCCAACATCAACCTCCGCTTATACATTCATGTGTACATACAACTGTACACACACACAACTACACACATACACACACACAAGCCCACAATTATGAGAATGTACATACATACATGCAGGTACATTATATACATGCATATTCATACCAAAAAGTGTCAAGCTACGGACTTGAAGAAAATATTCCCAATTCATATATCTGACATAGTACTTTTCTTCAGAAAACAAAAGTAATTCTTTAACTCAACAGCAAGTTGATAAACACACATTTTAAATGTGCCCAAAGATTTAAATGCTTCACAGTGAAGATATATGGACAGGCAACTAACTCACAAAAATTTAATTAAAAACAAAATAAAACTCTACTTCTCCTAGAATGAATAAAATCAAATAGGCTTGCAAAAGGTCATAAAGCAACTTCACTGTGAAAAACAACTTGACAATTTCTCATAAATTTGCATTTCATTTCACTCTTTAGCAAAGAAGTATAGATAGAATAAAAATAAATCAAAATATGTTCATAGCAATTTTATGCATAATAATTAGCTATTGGAAACAACCCACTGTGTAATTTGGTTATGGTATACAGTTTTCTTGCAAAGGGCAAACAATGTAGATATTCAGTGTAAATAAGTGTAAAGTGTCCTTAGCATTTTCTTTGGTTTTTCCTGTATTATTAATAATGGCTGATACAAGGAGTATCATTGGAGAACAAATTACTGATCTGTGCAACATAATGGATGGATCTCAAAAACCACTATAGTGAGGGAAAGGAGCCAAGAACAAAATAGCATGTACCATGCAAAAGCATTCAAATAAACAACATGTGACTACACAGTAGGACATTCAGTATTTGTCTATAGCATGAAGTATAAATCTATAGAAGTATAGATTCCTGAGATTGGGGATTGGAGATATCACTTGCAAAGGGGCAAGCGAGAATGTTTTAAGTGATGGAATCAAAATGATATCATAATTTGCTGGTAATTACATAAGTAAGTATCTCATCCAAAACTCACAAAACTGTATGAAAATAAAAATGGACAAGTCAGTAGGCCCAGCAACGGGACAAGGAGGATACAAAAGGAAAACCTCATCATCTCACCAGCGTGGCGACTGTCTAGAATGTGCATTTGATATGGGATACCCCTGTAATTCTGGTTGCCCTGGCCTTGCATGCCTCACACATAAGAATAGTTAATACAGACAGCAAAAATTCTGTCTCATCACCAACATGTACTTCATGTTTTTTAATTGTTCTTAATCAATAAATAGTCTGCACTTTGTGCATTTGTTTTTTCTGTCATCATGATTTCTTTAGCAGTACAATTGTACCAGTACACACAGACATAGACACAGACACAGACACAGACACAGATACAGACACACACACACACACACACACACACACACACACACACACACACACACGGGGGGGGGGGGGGAGAGAGAGGGAGAGGAGAGAGTTGTTTCCTTTTTGTATTACCTGTGTTATAAAAATCTTAGCAATAATCAGACTTATCAGGCAAGAGCCTAACATAGCAGACATTGGGAACTCTAATGTTTAATTGTTCAAATATATTTAATGCAGACACCAGGACTTCTACAGTGATGGAAAATTGACAGGAGAGCTGGCCACAGCAAAATCCAGAAACCAGCTCAACACAATAGGAATAAAGTAAGAATGCACATGCCGAGTTTTGAGAATGATGCTATAGACGTAGTGGCTTTGTACCTCTGCATGCTAGTAGGTAAGCTGGACTGGGCAAAGCTGGAGCTGCAGGTAACTGAGAGAAATTTGTGACTGTGGAGAACTGGAAATCAGGGCAGAAAAGCCAGGCTGAGCCTGCTTTGGACCAGCTGTGGTCAGGTGGCAATAGTCCACAGTGCTGTCTTCAGTCTGGAGTTCAGTGTCTATCATATGAAAGGCCTGATGCTCCCTTCTTCCTTGAATGCTCTGGAATGAGTGGAGGGAGCAGAGAGACATTCATTCCTCACACCCTTCCTCATGTAGTATCTTAATCCAGAACCACCTTTCAGTTGTTCAGTTGTCTTGGTAGTTTTTTCTCAGATACAAATAACAGCATTAACAACTACCATAATGTTTCACATTTTTTTATGTAATGGTTACTAAAGTGTCCATCTGGCCACTATGGCCAAATGTTTCTTTAAACATGTTCCCAGATGTTTGTGGGAAGGTATTTTCTAGATGAGATAAATATTTGTATTAGTAGAGTTTGGATACAGCAGTTGCTGTCTGTGATATGAATGAGCCTCACCCAGTCAGTTGGAGGCTTAGTTAAACACAGTCTGACCTTCAACAAACAGGACAGGGCTCTGCCAGCAGATGGCCTTTGGACTCAATTGCAACTCCTCCTTCCTGGTGTTCACCCTGGTAGACTATACAATATTTGTTCTATACAATTTTGGCCAGTAATTCTCCATAACTATTCCACAAGATAAACTAGATAAATGATAGGCTAGACAGGTAGGCAGGCAGGTATGTGGTAGACCATAGAAATCATAGAAATTAATATCGATGAATCTATGATCCTGGTTTTTTTTTTTTTTCTGGAGAACTCTGACTAATATACTGCTATTGTTTGAATGGGCACTCTCAGAATTTGAGGCTTGAACACTTAATCCCTAATGTGACAGAGCAGGGATGTAGTGCCTAGTGAGAGGTCCCTAGGCCATGAGGACTCTATTCTCTTGAATAGATCCATGCCTTTATAAACAGTCTCACAAGAGTGAGCTTGCCACAGTGCATTACAGAAGTCCTTGCTACAACCTAGCACTTCATAGTGGGCTAAACAGTCTCCAGAAATATGAGACAATGTATTTTTGTTCTTTATAAATTACCTAGCTAGAGATACTCTGTTACAGCAGGACAACAGTCATTGAAAAGGCTTTCATTTTAAATGACCCAGAAAATGGATCATAGAAGCAACATCTACCATTGGGTTCCTGCTGCCTGCTCAGTCTTCCTTTTCTTGGGAAAGGCATAAATGTGTGCAATCTCTTTCCCATTTCTCTTCACTAGCTGTAGTCTCCAAATTCTCTAAACATGCCACCAGACTATCTGTGATATATCAACAAGGAACTGAAGAGTTACTGAGTGCTAAGTTAGGTCCCAAGTTATTACCAGCAGTTTTAAGGTTAACAAATGACCAGGAACTAATTTATTTCTGTTCTGGTTTTCTTCTCTGTTGCTATGATAAAACATTCTGACCAAAGGCAGCTGGGGGAAAGAGTTTGTTTTGGCTTTCAGGTTATAATCCATTGTTAAGGGAAGTCAGGACAGGGGCTGGAGCAGGAACTGAAGCAGAGCTTCATGAACACACTGCTAACCAGATTGCTTCAGCCAATCTGCTAGCTTTTTTACATGGCTGGTGCACCCTGCCTAAAAATGGTCTGCTTACAGTGGACTAGGTCCTTCTACAATGTCACTAATTAGGAATATGTCCCCAAAGCCAATCTGACAGAGGCAATGCTTCAACTTCAGGTTTCCTCTTCCCAGGTAAGATTAGCCATCACAACTAATGACCTGAGACTATTTGTTCAGAAACTTTACCCATTGATCTTTCAGAAAGTTACTCCAACAGTGCAGGGTTCCTAATACAGCATCATTACTACAAAATGGATTTGGGGGTGCTGTGCAGTCTGCTGGCTCAAGGTGACTCATTATGTATTGTCAAGAGCATTAACAGATATCACTCACATACTCCCGAAAACAGCCTGCACCTTTTATAGATCCATGGTGTCACATTGGCCACTTTCTCCTCTTGCTGAGTTGCCAGGATCTTTTCTATGACCCAGTTCCTTGGCAGGTCAATACTTTCTGGCAAACTGTTTTTGATTCTTGTGTTGGATGAAAGGCATTTGCAAGAGGATATATCAGCTGTGCCGTCTCCTTGCTCTGGTTATATAGGATCTTGTTTTGTGGGGGAGATGTCTCCGATACTTAGAAGCAGTACAGCTAGCCTCTTTTAGTATGGTACTTGTTGTGAAATGGCTGTCAAAGCTATACACATCCTTCTGTTCAGCTGTCTGCCTCTGCTCTATTCCTTCCTTAGTTTGATTCTATTGCTGTGATAAAGAAGACCATGACCAAGAGCAACTTAAGGAGGAAAAGGTCTATCGTAACTTACAGCTTGTAGCCCATCCTGAAGGCAAGTCAGGGCAGAAATCTGAAGTCAGGGACTGAAGCAGAGGCCAAGGAGGGATGCTGCTTACTGGCTTGCTCCCCATGACTTGCTCACCTTGCTTTATGATACAACTCAGGACCACCTGCCCATAGGTGGGATCGTTCGTCTGTATCAATCATTAGTCAAAGATAGGACTCCACAGGCTTGCCCGCAAGCAACATGATTGGGCCATTTTCTCAGCTGAGGTTCCCTTTTCCCAAACCCCTAGTTTATTTTAAGTTGGCAAAAAGAAAAAAAAAAGAAAAGGAAATAAGAAGAAAGATAAGCAAAGAAAAACAAACTAACCAGCACAGGATCCTTCCAAGACCTACAAACCATTTCTAACTAAAGAGAAACGTATGACAGACTCAGGTCTGGTTACTGCCAGCACCCATCCATCCTGTTTGGTCAGCATGAGCTTCATCAATATTTAAAAACTGACACCGTAAATATTGATGTGGAAAGCCTGAAACATTCTTACTTTGATAATAGACTATTTTAATAATATATCTTGTTGGAAAAAATACTAGTAAAATGAGAGGCAGAGGTTTGGGGTTTTTTTTTTATAGGAAGATATACTTTATACCTACCAATAATTACTTGTTTAAGCCCTACAGTGTTCTCAGTGCGCTCTCTCTCTCTCTCTCTCTCTCTCTCTCTCTCTCTTCCTCTCTCTCTCCCCCCACCTCTCTCTCTTCCTCCTCCTCCTCCTCCTTCTCTCTCTCTCTCTCTCTCTCTCTCTCTCTCTCTCTCTCTCTCTCTCTCTCTCTCTCCTAAGCTATTTGTGATTCTGTAACACTCAAGCTGGGTAATTTATCAACAATACACATTTATTTATCAAACCTCTGGCAGCCAGGAAGGTCAAGGTCAAGACCACAGTGACAGTGAAGTGGTATCTATGGGAGCCTGCTTTCTGCATCCTCCAGAAGAAACAGATGCTGTGTCTTCACATGATGGAAGGGAAAGAATGGCAAGAAAGAACCTCCTTTAGCTCAGAGCTAAAAAAGGGGACAGACTACCTCCCACAGACAGACCACACCTTTTACTGTCATTGAGTGGAGATTAACTTTCAACACAAATTTGGGAGGGGACATGAACATTCATAAATCTTACACATGTAGACACATACATTACTTACTCCTTGTGACAATATTGTGACTTAGATGACACATGACCAGTTTTTCCAGCAACCACATGGTTGATGGCTAACATTAGCCTGTATCCTAGATGATGAAGACTAGTTCTAGAAGACGAGGTGCTTTGCAGTGGCTGTTTCAAGCTATAATGCCCTGAGATATGGGCTTTTGTCTCCAACAAATGGCGGGGGCCTGCAAGAGGGGAGATGAGAGCTGGAAGAAGCAGGGTATGAGTGTTTAGTCCAGTGTCCCCAGGCCTTGCTCCATTGTTCATGTTCTCTTGTGCTAGAAGAAGGTTTGGCACTGTGCTGAATAACTGGCCTGCTGCAATTTCTAAATGAAAAATGTTCCCTGTGCTCTTGGTGTTGGCATCTCAGGTCTCCCACGTCAGAAACTCATACTGGAAACCAACTGATTGATGGGAGCTGTGCTCTAATTGAGCTTTGATAATTATCTTCTTAAAGGAAGAGTACTTTGACATCCACAGAGATATTTTCTGTGTTCTCCTTACGGATTGTTTTTGAATGTTTAAATACCGAGACTTCACCTCTCTGGGGCTATTACAGAGTTGTCTGGAAACTTCTCCTGGTCCTCACCTCGCCTCACTTTTCTGTGTTCTGGCTCAGTGGAGAATGTTAGATATGAAGGTCTGAGATGAGGGATTATGTGTTTCTTACTTATCCCTAACCACTGACCTTGTGCCTAACATATGAGACAATAATAAATATTGTTCTAGAAATGGCAAAATGGTTCGAGGAAAGAAAAAAAAAGGTGTTTACTATCAAGATTGACAATTCAGGATCAAACCTTGGGTCTCACATGGTGAAGGGGTAGGAATAATTCTAATTAAATGTTGTCTCCTGAAGTCCACAGTCACACCACAAATAAGTAAGTAAATGTCATTTAAAACTCAAATAAATAAGCACTGCTTGAGTATGGGAATATGTATGGTTGAGTGCTTGTTCTAGTCTGTTCTTTCTGTTGCTATGATAAAGCATTATGCTTAAAAACAAAATAGAAGAAAGGAGTTTATTTGGTTTACATTTCCAGTCAGAATCTATCACAGAAGGAAATCAGGGCAAGAATTCAAAACAGGACCTGAAGCAGAAACTGTGAAGAAAGGCTGCTTGCTGTTTTGCTCCCACGCTCCCTCAGCTACTTTCTTGTATAGCCTAGGCCTGCCTGCCTAAGGGATGATACCGCTCACAGTGGGCTGGGTCCTCCTGTATCACATATCAATCAAGAAAATGTTTTCACAAGCAGGCCTTCAGGCCAGTCTGATGGAAACAACTCTTCAATTTGGGGTTCCCTCCTCCAAGTTATATCACGCTGACAATATAAATCAGGCATCACGGAGATGGTACTGTTTAGTCATGTTTTTTGTCTCCTAAAAATTTTCAGATTCCTGTATTTTTACTTTTTGTCATTCTTTTATTATATTATTCACTTAGAATATAGTTTATATCCACTTTTTATATGCAATTGGCTTATGGCATATCCAAAGTCATGCAACTATCAGGATACTCAACATTAAAGCATTTTCATGAACCTGTAAGATACTCTATATCAAATGAGTGGTGCTGTTTGAATGCCCTTTTCTAAATGTCATAACTGTGTGCTAACCCCGCCCCCAGCATACTTCTCCCAGTTAACAACTGGCAAATCCATTACATGGCCCATGACATTTAGTTCTTTCTTTATACTTTCAAACAACTCCTACTAGAATATCTGTTCACTTATTTCCAGACATTTACTGAGCACTTTCTATACACTAAGCAATATGCTAGATCAGGGGCTACTATGAAGACCATGGAGGTAACCAGGAATCCTCCTCAGATGCCTTCCATTCTAGTTGTAGAAAGGAGGCATGAATAAATGGATCAAATAAATAAAATAGGAATAATCCCCAACTGTTGGAAGTACAAAAATAAGTACAGAAAAAGGGCATGGTACTGGAGTACTCTCCTCCAGCCAACTCATCGAACCAATCCTGGGCACGAGTGTGGCCAAGACATGGTGGCAAGAATGTGAAGTCACGGGTCCTCTTGCACCCAGCACTAGGAGTCAAACAAAGGAAAGCTGGCGCTCTGTTGGCTTTTATTTTCATTCTGTCCAGGACCCCAGCTCATGGAATGGTGCTGTCCACATTTAGGGAGGGTATTCCTACTTCAACTAAACCAGTCTAGAAACTCTTTCACCTATGCTGCTAGAAGTATATCTCCTAGGTAACTCTTGACCCTGTCATAAAGGCAAATCAAAACTAACCATTACCCTTTGAGGCGGGAGCCATGAATATATACTGTTGTCCAGGAGATCTCAGAGAGACACACACATGGCCTACTGTGAATGGTGAATAAATAATGAGAGATGCTTGGACAAGGAGATACCAGATTTGCCCCGCCCTCCAACTTAGAATGGTAAAAGACAGGATGAACACAACCAAATATGTCATTTTCCTTTCTTCCCATTCTAAGGAAAGATAGGAGGGAAGGGAAGAGTATTTCTTCAGTAGGAAGAAAATGCCTTAAAAGTAGAGTTCAGAAAGATCACCTGAATGTGGAAAATCCCAAAGCCAAGCATGGTGGCTCACACCTGCAATCCCAAAACTCAGGAGATGGAGACAGGATTGTGGATTCAAGGCCAGCCTCAGTTACATATGATCCTGTCTTAAACAAGTGGGGAAATCTAGGGATAGTAGCTTTGTATCCTTGCATGCAAATAAAATGATGCAAGAAACATCAATTACAGAAAGAACACGCATAGAGCACAGAAGAGGAAAATCAAGAATGCTCAGGGAAAGGCAAATAAGTCTTATGTTTGATGGAAAATCAAAGGTTTTGATTAGAAACAGTGGGAAGCGGTGAATAGCCAGATTGAAGAGGGTCTTAGAGGCTAGCCAAGGAGACTATGAACTGTTTGGTCAGAAATTGGAAGGCAATCAATGTTTTTAAAAAGGAAAGGAACATAATTGCAGCAATACGTTAAGAAGATTAAATGGGCAGTGAGGTGTAGAATATATTATCTAGAGAGAATCTGGAAACATGGACATTAGTTAGAGGCTCCCATTGGAACTGTGCGTACAACATTAATTAGTGTCACTGTGCTGGGAGGCAAGTGACAGCTGTGTGGTGCCTTAGAGCTTATAGAGTTCATGCTGTACCACTTATCTGGTTGGATACAGCCCTTGTGGGACGTAGCATCCCAGTGATAAATACACTGTAAGACAGTCTGCACTCAGTGAATATTAATTGAATAAACACATACACAAGGCTGGCTCCAAAGGGATTATTGACTCCTCACAAGGGGCTCAACTGTGGAGTCAAGGGTGAATCATCACCTTCAGGACAGAGAATAATTCATCCACTCATCAAATACTCAAAGAGATTTACTATATTCCAGGAACTATTCCAGATGTTGCCATTGTGTGTGTGTCAGGGAGCGGGGTAGGGGGGGGAAGAAGACCATAATGAACAAAAACTTGACTCTCGGGGATCTTATATACTGAGGAGAAGAGATGATTGATAAATGCATACAAATATTAAGGTTCACACAGTAAAAGAAAAACAAATGGGGGGTGAGCAGGAATTTGTTTAGTTAATAAAATACTCCTGGCAAAAAGGCAACTTAAAAGAGAAGGAGTTCCTTTGGTTCAAAGTCTTACAGTTCAAGAGTACAGTCCATCAAGGCAGGGACATCACAGCAGCAGATGCTCACGTCAGTCGGTCCCCATTGCATCCACAGTCGGGAAGCAGAGAGCAATGAACATTTGTGCTAAGCTCAGGATCTCCCTTTTACACACTCCATGATCCCACTCCAGAAAATGGAACCACAACTACACAGTGGGTGTGGCCTCAATGAGCCCAATTAAGATAATTTCCACAGCTTGGTCTCCCAAATGACTCTAGATCTCATCAAGCTGGCCATTAGTCCTTTTTCCAGGAGTGACTACTTCAAAGAGCTTGGAAGGAAGTGATACAGTGACCACAGAAATTTCCAGAACAGTGTTTAGAGCAGATATAACAGCCAATGAAAACCCTGCCACGATGTTTCTCTGATGATCGCAGGATGTGGGGCTGTGCAGACAGAGTCCAGTCATGAGGAAAGAGGATAGAAAATGTGCAGAAGAACTGCAGGACGGTGTGGTGAGTTTGGTTAAGTAGTTGAACTCTACAGAGGGACCAACCACAGAGGAGCAAGACACACATGTAACAGTCAGAGAGAAGACACCTAGAATCTATAGAAAACAGACAATGACTTGTCCCAATATAGACTGATAGAGAACATGGGAAATGCCCATGTTTCACACACATAATAAGGAGAAGCCTTTGAGACTTTTACTCAGTTTGTGTGTAGTGTTTTGAATAGGAATGGCCACCATAGGCTCAGATTTGAATGCTTGGTCATTAGCAAATGGCCTCTGCTTGGCAGGGATTAGGAGGTGTGCCCTTCTTGGAGTGTGTATGGTCTTTGGAAAAAGTGTCTCACTGGGGGTGGGCTTTGGGGTTTCAAATGCTCAAGCCAGGCCCAGTGTCTGTGCTCTGCCTGCTGCCTGTGACTCTAGTTGTAAACTCTCACTACTCTCTAGCACCGTGTTTGCCTGCACTCTGCCATGCTTCTGAACTGGAAGAAAGACCCAACTAAATGCTTTCCTTTATGAGTTGCCATGGTCATAGTGTCTCTTCAAAGCAATAGAAACCCTAACTAAGACAATGTTAAATATAATAAAAAGACAAATTAAGGATGTTTCTGATGTTTGTGTCATAGGCAGATGGATGGGTGATAGAGCCCTGAGGTTGAGAATGGCAGGCCAAGGAATCCAGGTCCTGGCTGAGAACCTAACTCCCTGTGATAAGTCTGCTAAGCATCATATGATACTGTGAAGGAAAGACATGAATCTAGGAAGTAAGAAGAGAAAGAAGCCTGGGTTAGGGTCAGGAACATGAGATCGATATGGTGTAACCATCATTAAAACAAAAAAACAGGAGTCTGGCAAGATGGCACTTCAAGAAAGCACTCTTCCCAAGCTTGAGGACTTGAATTTGATCCCTAGAATCTATGGGATGAGAGATAAGAACCAATTTTTCTTCTGACCTCCAGGGTACACACACACACACACCATAAAAACGGTTTCCAACAAAACATTTTAAATGAAGATATAATGTACCATCTGCAAGTCCAGCACTTGCAAAGTTAAGGCAGAAAAATTGCTTGAACCCAGGAAATTAAAGTTAGCCTTGGCAGTATTACACAACTAAATCTCTTAATAAAGAAGACAAAAATAAGCCAAAAGCCAGAAGAAAAAAGTAGTTCAGTATGTACTGAACACTTAAAGGGCAAGTGAATATAGAAGACAGTCTTCTTGGTACCTTCATTGAGTTTGAGGTTATACACACACTCTCCTAGTAATCATGCACTTGAGAGACGGGGTCCTTCACATGCGTGCACTATGCACATATATCTTTCTCCCACAAATGCTCTTGTCAGTCTCAGAATCCCCACATGCATATGGTCACATACTCCTTCTCTTTACATTTCCCCACTTCTGGTAACAATCAAATTTAGGTGGTTTCTATTCAAGTATATTCCCAACACCTCCAATTATGAAGAATAAAAAAGCTGATCTGGCATGAACTGGTTTGGGGCTACAAAATTTTAGATGAAATTTCCTACTGACCATCTATACCTATGCATAATTGGGTATGCATATGATTAAAATTAGATTCATTATGGGAAGAGACATATGCTATAGAAAAATGATTGTATAACCTAATCTATCAATCAAACCAGAAAACCATTCAGGCTTCCCACTTTGTAACCAGTCCTCCTTCACCTGAACCCCACAAAAGGGTACCCCAAACAGGAACAATCATTGGGGCCCCTGAATATTTGCACTTGTGTGGCCCATTGTCAATCTGGACAGTATATCTCTTGGTAACTTGTATTATCTACTTGCATTTCCCCCATATCTCTGTGGATCTGTATTCACCTCTTTGGATAAGAGGCCAAAGCCTGGAAACACCTGTCCACTGGTAGTGCTTTTATTTAAAGTCCTTCTCTCCTGAAGACTCAAAATCCAGATGAGAATACAAGCCAGTTATCTGATGATCTATCTAAAATGATAGATCAGTGACAGAGTTTCTAGGAAACAGAGAGGGAACCAGATCCAGCTTAAAGACAACTTCCTAAGGAGAGCCATACTCACGGCCAGTTTAGGAGTCTAAAGTAAAGAGAGTCTCCTGTGAGGTAGGGGAAATTAGGGGTCTAAAGAAAGACATGGGGGAAGAGAGTGTAGTCTTTAATAGCATAGAACCATGTGATAGCAAGTAGTTTAGGAAACTACAGTTACTCTCATATTTGAAGAAGGGACTGAGAAGGCAGAAAGAGAGAACATATTTGGAAAGCTTTCCCTTAGGCTGTTAAGGGGACTGATGGGAAAGAAGCCAGTTCTGGTTTAGCAATGTCAAGTACATCAGCTACTTTCCCACACTTGTGAAAAAGAGTTTCTTTTGGTTAACAGTTTGAAGGCAGTCATCCTGGAAGACAGCAATGTGAAGTACCTGGTCACATTGCAGCCAAAATCTGGGAGCAGAGCTGAATGTATATAGTCAGTATTGTCTCCTTTCTTCTCTTTGCATACGGTACAGAATCCCGACTCCCAGTGCATGGAATGGTGTCACCCACTTGCAATTGGTCCTCCTTCAGTGTGGTCTCTGGAAACATCCTCACAGACATGCAAAGGCCTGTTTCCAGGTGAGTCAGCAATGAAGATTTTCCAATGCACTAAATTTGAAGCACACATAGGACACATCTAAAAGGCAGGCTGCAGAAATTGAAAGACAAAAGTAAGGAGAAAGCTGGGGCCAGATTCATATATTTATCTATATCTCTAAATATCTATGTATTTCAAAGTTTCTCTTATAATGATCACTGTAGAAGTCCTAGAATCAAGTATCCAAGAACAAGGAAACGCAAAGCAAAGAGAAACAGAAAAAAACGAGAGCAATTGGTAATATCTACAATGTCCATAATTAACTGGAGAAGCCAATATGAAACTCAGGACAAGAACAGTCAGGGACATTCAAGACCTGCCTTTCCACCCAGCCCCACAAAGAAAGCTCATGAGGCTGATTGGCTGGCAATGCTAGACACCAAGAGCCACTTAGACAGCAAAATAAAAAGAAGCCGCTAAATGTCATACCACATAGTAGTCCCCTGATGTGCTGGTTAGTTTTATGTCCACTTGTCACTAGCTAGAGTCATTTGGAAAAAGAGAACCTCAATTGAGAAAATTCTCCTGTCAGACTGGCCTGTGGGCAAGCCTGTCAAGCATTTTCAAGATTGATGATTGCCATGGGAGGACTTAGCCTGCTGTGTGGGGAAGAATGGGGCAGGTCCTGGGAGGACTCAGCCTGCTGTGTGAGGAGTGGGGCAGGTCCTGGGAGGACTCAGCCTGCTGTGTGGGGAGGAGTTGGACAGGTCCTGGGAGGACTTAGCCTGCTGTGTGGGGAGGAGTGGGGCAGGTCCTGGGAGGACTCAGCCTGCTGTGTGGGGAGGAGTGGGGCAGGTCCTGGGAGGACTCAGCCTGCTGTGTGGGGAGGAGTGGGGCAGGTCCTGGGAGGACTCAGCCTGCTGTGTGGGGAGGAGTTGGACAGGTCCTGGGAGGACTCAGCCTGCTGTGTGGGGAGGAGTTGGACAGGTCCTGGGAGGACTCAGCCTGCTGTGTGGGGAGGAGTTGGACAGGTCCTGGGAGGACTCAGCCTGCTGTGTGGGGAGGAGTTGGACAGGTCCTGGGAGGACT